>CAHIKZ030000746.1:3085000-3195000 GCA_903632075.3 Acanthosepion pharaonis | reverse complement strand
GGCATGATTTTCAGACAGTCTGGTCATTTCAAAGGAAAAGAGACAATTCGTTAATAAGCACACTCTTGTATTTTAAACCGCTGTTTAGAAGCCACTCGTTTTTATGACTTCAAATACGAAGCCGAAATAACTTAAATGTTTTTTTCTTTATGCACGGTTCTATGTTTTGGACAATACTTTAGCAGAAGAGAAAAATAATTCGTGTTTTTTAAAGGATAAATATACACGTATGCATGCCAACGAATAATGACATCTGTGCAGTAAAAATACATAAAAAAATGTAAACAGACACAAACACTTAGTTCGGATATATAGCCATTGATTTTAGTAGACACACACTGATAAGTATTCAATGTGTTCCTGTCCAAGAAGATACACAAAAAGTACAAACATATTCAATAGTTTATTTGAATATAAATAAAGATGAATAATAATTTAACATCAAATGAATGTACAGATATATGTAGTGAAGATATTAAAATTAACACCGTGTGGTGAGTGGTATTTTTACGTTAAGTGACCATCATTATTTGGTGGCAGGTAAGATATTAAGTATCGGTATAGAAGCGATTGGTTTCGTTAAAGACATATTTATTAATTTAATATTTCGTTAAGGACGATATTTAGACTTAGAGGGATAACAAAAAGAGTATATACAGATTCAAAAGTACCTATGTTTTATAGATTAGACAAGAGCATTTGATAACGTCCGTTAGAAAAAAAACAACTGTTTGAACTGCTCGGTAAACTTGATTTGTTTTAGAAAGCTATTGAAATAATACAGATCATTTACATGCGGCAGTCCTGGGTATGACGATAAACTACATCCAGCAGCAAGGCCTCTGATCGAGAGATTGGTGATTCTGAGGAGTATGGAACCACTTCTTAACTGCTCGTGTTCCCAGAGTCACTCCGACCCAGGATGGTAACACTTGTCAGGGCCTCAGCTATGACCAAATAGTGAAACACCAAACAAAAATCATAACACTAAAGAGGTATAAAAAATACAGTTTTATAGTAAAATTACTGGCAATACAATTTTATATCAAAAAATTACTTCTCTAGGAGGCACGGTGGAGTCATGGATAGCAGCTCGGATTGAGGAATCAGAGAGCCGAGTTCGAATTCCAGTCGCATCCATTGCATTCACTTACGTGCTAATACCCTTGGGAAAGGTATGAATCCACCCTCCTCTACTTCTCATCCAAGCTATCGATAAATAGCACGACAGACCGAGTTCTATAGCCTTGGATGGCAACTGGTCTACCGTGGAAAGAAATGGCAACCTACTCCGGGAAAAAAAAAACTGTCTCATCAGTCTTGTGTCGAATGATACATGATCGCCTGTATCACTCATGGCACATAACTGACCTATTTATAGTAAAATTAACAACAATACAATTTTACTTGTAGTTCCATTCAAATATATATTTACTTTAAGGCATACAATTGCGTTCAAAATATATTTAGTTGAGGTCGTAAAATTGCGTTCAAAATATTTAGATTTCGGCATTAAATAGCCCACAGAAGTTTTGATATGCAGCTAAACAAAGTCAACCAATCAAAATCTACATGTGCCAAAACGACTACATACGGATAAAAAATCAATTTAATAAATACACAAAAATTGAAAAGGCCATAAGAAAAGGATGTGTCTACTCACTGAGCGTATTCAAACGTTTCAGAAAGGCGATTATGAGAGAATTAGAAGTCTTGCAAGCATTAATTGTAGGCGGAAACAATATTAACAACATAGCAGACATAGAAATGAACTAAAGCGAAGACAGTAAAAGGAAAGTGTGAAGAAAGGACTAACCCTTAATTGTAAAAAGGCAAAGTGAACGGTTGTCTGCAAAAAGAAGAGTCCATTATGCGAGGTAAGAATTGAAGAAAACAAGATAGAGCAAATTAAAATTTAATTAAAAAGGAAGTATTTTAAAATAGGACAGAAAATGTGACTCCGGAATCAGAAGGCATATATATATATATATATATATATATATATATATATATATATATATGTGTGTGTGTGTGTGTGTGTGTGTGTGTGTGTGTGTGTGTGTTCGTGTTCGTGTTCGAATTTTGAAATAACTAATCTTGAAAGTTACGGAGCTTTATAAGCATATACATTCGCAATATTAATTACTATGAAAACGGCGAAAGCAATCATTTTAATAAAAGGACATAAGGGGTTTACATTTTCATTGTTTTTGTTTTTTTAAATAAAACAAAATACTAAAGAACTTCGGATTATACACCAAACAGTTCTTTCCTATTTTTCTATATATTTGCACACACACACACACACACACACACACACACACACACACACACACACATATATATATATATATATATATATATATATATATATATATATACAATTAACACAAATAGAATCACAATCAATGTTAATTATGCCTCATGTATAAAGGTTACCTATGACTCATGTATAAACTAATGTATATGTATAAATTCGTGTATAAACACGATCAGTGTTTGCCAGTGGACAGAAGTATAAACAAGACAAGTTTTTACTAATGAACAAAAGTATAACATTCGACTCATCTAGTTTATATAAAAATAGATTTTGTTATAATATAAACGTTTTCCTTTTAATATCGGAGGCTAAAGGGACTTGGATAACAGCCGGTCAATCACATGGCGAACTTTTGAAAATGTATGGCGGAAAAAAAAAATAGGACGGGATGGGAGGGTTGACAAAAGACAATAGATTCTAAAAGCTCCAAGGAATAGAAGATAGTGGAGAGCCATAGTCGCCCATCTACAGAAATGACACGGCACGGAAAAGAATAAGTTGATAGGTTTATATTACGAAAATATTCGAATATTTCAAAGATTTAAAAAAAAAATGTAGCATATTTATACGTCTCATGTTCGCTTCTCTTCTCTCCCCTCCATCTCTCTCTCACTCTGATTATATATATATATATATATATATATATATATATATATATATATATATATATATATATATGCATATATATATATATATGTATGCATATATAGTGTCTACTTATATATTATATATGCACATAGATTTAAAGCCTATATTTCCATATAAAATAAACTCTATGAATGTATATATGTTCGAGTGGATTTATTTATGTACGTATGCATGAATATGTATATATATATATATATATATATATATATATATATATATATATATATATATATATTGGTACTCTATACATTTATGTACGCATGTATACATGTAGTTTGTGTGTATAGAAGATTATGAACTACTTATATTTCTATTGGCCCAAAAGTAAAATGGCGGTACAACAAAAAAATTCAAAGAAGCCTAAACAGGTTGAAGAAAGGGAGGACTTTGGATCCGACAATAAAAGGAGAATAAGATATTTTCTTCTGAAGAAAAAAAGTTTTATTTTTTCTAAATAGTATATACATTTGTTTTTGCTTTTCATTTTTGGGATTGGTAAAAGTCCATTTTTCTACACAGGCAGTCAAAGTAGTTTACTTATATCAAACCAAATTAAAACTAGAGATTCCATGTGCTTCAGCCATGTTTTTGTCCAAGCTGTTAACAACTGATAGGAATTAGCTTTATTTTAAGCAACTGACTGGGGAAAACATTTTCAGTATATTTTGCCTGTAAGTAACCAGCATGTTCTTGATTTTCTGAAAAAAAAAACAACATATGCACCTAGATAAATGGAAGGAGAGATTAATCGACCTAGATATCGATAGAGCCAGAGAAATATGAAAATGAATTTGCATCAATACACATACATTCTGGCGTGTGTGTGTGTTTCTGTGTCTGTACGCGTGTGAGTGCGTGTGGTTAGTTGCTGAAAAGTACTCATATTAAGAAAAAGCCTTCCCCATAAGAAAATCTATTTTTTTTCAGATTTGGTAAAATGTATCAAGTCAAGAATTTCTCAGAAACCTCTATATGAGTATGTCTAGGTATTGCGCGCGTCCGCACATGTAATTGTAAATGTCTATATCCTTGGAGAAATCTACATATATTTATGTACACTAGTGTTTATATCCATGAAGTTATACACATCAGAATATTTGCCTCTCTCTCTCTCTCTCTCTCTCTCTCTCTATATATATATATATATATATATATATATATATATATATATATATATATATATATATACTAATGTGCACAGGCATTATCGTATATACCTATGAAGTTATAATCATATATTTCGATTGACATATATATATATATATATATATATATATATATATATATATATATATATATATATATATGAATGCGTGTGCGTGTGCGCACTCGCGTAAATGTTTATATTCTTGGTGAAATGCGCAAATGTTTTGTACATTCATTACTGTTTATAATCAGGAAGTTATACAAATTACTTTTCCTACACACACACATATATATATATATTATATATATATATATAATTATATATATATATATATATATATATATATATATATTATATATATATATATATAATTATATATATATAATATATATATATATATATATATATATATATATATATATATATGTGTGTGTGTGTCGGTGTGTGTGTATGTGTGTAAATGTGTAAATGTCTTTTTCTTGGAGAAATATGCATATGTTTTTATACAAGCATTGCTGTATGAATTATAAAAAAAATCTCTCCTTTGATTATATATATATATATATATATATATATATATATGTGTGTGTGTGTACAGGCATACATACTCACAAATACACACACACATACACACGCACACACACATATATATGTGTGTGTGTGTGTGTGTGGTGGGGGTGAAAAATAGCGGGGTGTATTTATCTAGACTGCTGTCTGCAATATTCGAAATTGTGCACAGGCATATGCATACACCATCTTGTTCGCATATGATCACCCATCTTTTTCCTGATGAGATGTTGTATTCTGATAATGAATAATTACCCCCAAATGGCTCTAATTCATAATTATGAAACCAGTCTTTCATTGTTTGTTCGTTGTATCGCGACTAATGGACGTTGCCCCATTTGCTATGCACGTTAAAAAAAAAGCAACATTGTTTAGATGATCAACTATTCATCAACGACGTCTTGGTCAGCGAGACCTAACTGAGAAACTGCAAACACTCAAATCTAAATGAATGTCGCAGTGTAAGCTCATTAAGAAAAGATACACTGTGTAATAGAAACATCGAATTTTTCTAGTCTCTTTTGCTCTTTTTTACTATGTTTTTTCTTTCTTCATTTTTTGTATATAACAAGAAAAGCGCCGAAAACCTGAGTCTAGCCTGATTGGTTCTTGAACACGTAATAATAATTTTGTGTCTCATTTGGTGCTCTTTATATTTGGTCTTGTACCAAACTTATTATCTGATAATTATTATCAAATATTTTCTTGCCCTCGAGAAGTGTGTTTCTTTTTACTACTGTTTACCCGATCCAAGGCTCAATAGTCACTCGAGGTAGAGGGTTACTGAAGATTTGATTGATTTATATTTTACGTCCTATCAACCTTTTTCAGCTAGAAAATATTTTACATGGTAAGAATTTTTTTAATGCTAATAATGATTTAATGATAAAAAGTTTACTAACTAACCTATAGATGGGGGAGAAGTGAATTTATACATTTACCAAGGGTATTTGCGTGTAACTGAATATAACGAAAATCAGCTGGACTTGGAACTCGGTTCTCAGATCTCTAATTATGAGCAGTTATCCATTACACAAAATTTTACAGCATCTTCTATTCCCAAACAGATACTCATCTAGAAGTTGACCACGATTGTCGTTGCTTAACTTTTGGTGATCGTACGTGAATCGATGTTGCAACGTGATATGGCCGTAAGACCGTTACTTGAAGAAGTTTGATGGGCACTCTGAGGCGGTGTCGTGGTTAGAAATGCTTTTCTCGTTAGAACAATTACGACTGAATAGTGAGTTCGATCCTCACTGGGTGCCCCATACTTTCGGCCTTGTGCCACATCTAAACTACGCTTGGAAAATCACTATTTGAAAGAGTTTGTTGCGTAAGTGGTAAAAGAAAACAAGCGTACGAAGATATGTGGGAAAGATTACGGTTAACCCTAGACAGAAACAGGATAAGATTGTAATGGTGAAGGAAGCTTCTAAGGATTTGATTTCAAACGGTAGCTCTTCGTGGGAAGAAGCTGTTCGAGTGGAACATACTTCTCACTAATTGAGTAGTTCGTCTCAGTGGTAGCAGGTTAACGTACTTTATTCTAAATATAAACGCATTTCAATTCTTATTTCGTTATTGCTCATCCAATACAAGCCACTGAACGAGGTCGTTCTATGGATGCAATAGGCGGCTTTAAGAAATGCATATTATAAGGATTTGTATGATAGAGAAAGGTTGGCTCTAGACATGAAGAGGTTAACATGGCAATTAACAAGGAAGCATCAACTCATTAGACTGTTCCGCAAAATAGAATCTCTTGGGAAGAAACTGATCGAATGGAACTTTTTTTACCGATGGAAAACAAAAGTTTGGTTCGTTTTGTTTTACAGCATATCAACTTCAATAGGTTATTTAATGCCGACGAGATTTTTATTGCTGGTAATATTTTTGTTAAAAAATGTATTGCTGGTAATATTTTTGTTAAAAAATGTATTGCTGGTAATATTTTTGTTCAAAAACATATTGCTGGTAAATATTTTTTTCTTCAAATAATGTATTTCTGATAATTTTTTTTTTTTTAAATTGTAATGCTGGTAATAATGTATTGCTGGTAATAATTTTTACCAAAAATGTAATGCTAGTAACAATGTATTGTGGTAATAATTTTTATCTTCAAAATTCATTGCTGGTAAGAATTCTTTGTAAAAATGTATTGCTGGAATTAAAACCAGTTTTTTTTTTAACTTTCATAGTGTTTTGACCACAGTTTCAGGGTTAACTATTTACCCATAGCTGGGACCCTAACAGGTGCTACCACCCCGGGTCAGGGTAACCTGGGAACACCAGGACTTAAGAGGTGGTTCCACGCTCCCCAAAACCTTCTGACCAGAGGCCTTGCTGCTGGAAGTAGTTTATCGTCTTACCCAGGACACGGATGTAGTTTATCATCTTACCCTGGAGGCGGAAAACAAAAGAAAGCGCATTGTGCGTGGTATGGCGTGTCCTAGCTGTGAAATATCTGAACTGGTGGAACTCATGTAGCTCGTCAACACATTTCTCATGGCAATGGCTAAAAATAAGCCAGAGGATTGCCACGTTTCGCTTATGGGAAAGGGCTTGAAGGGTTGAAAATATTTCCTCAACCACAAGGCGGAGACGGAGTTTTTGAAATAAAACCTGGAATGTTGACAGTGTCAGTCCAGATATGACAGTAATAATTTCGGTGTTAATCTGACTCTTGGAAATAGCAGAAGGCAAGTACTTTCTGCAACGCCACAAAAAAAAACAAAAAAAACTAATCATTTTTTTGAGCATCTTTAATAAATGGATCATATATATGAGTTCCAATCTGTATTCATCAACCATCCGTCCTTGCTTCGAATATTGCTGCCACATAGGGTTCGTCACTGCTCTTGCTATATATTTAGACTTCCTTGATTAAATCTAAAGAGGAATCATCAATATTATTGGTCCTGACCTGGCATCTTGGCTTCAGTCATTTTCCCCCGGCGTAATGTAGCTTCCTTTTTCTTCTCTTATAAATACTTTCATGGTAGATTTTCGGATGAACTCTCCGTTATAGTACCTAGACTTTATCAATTTAAGCGCAATACTAGATTAGTAACAATGCCTCATCAATTTGCAGATTAATTGGCTAGATGCAACCATAAGTTCTATGCTAACAATTTATTTTCTCACACCTCTGGTTTGTGGAACTCATTTCCAGCTCCATGCTTTCCAGCCAAATTTGATCTTCACACATTTACAAGCAATGTCAATCGCTATCTACTGTCTTCTTGGTTACTCTTCTATTGTTCTCACTCCTTAATAATATTTCATTTTTTTTCTTTCATTCTTTCACACTCGGTAACCCCTTGTGTCTTTACTGCTTTACATGGGGTGAAATGAAACAAACAAATAAACAGAAACAGAATGACGATTAAGAATAGGATGCGTTTTCTTACCGAGCTTATTTAACATGTGCTGTGAAACGGTCTGAAAAGCACCAAACGAACACCATTAATATCTTAACAACATAACTTCTGCTAATGAAACTGTGTTGATGGACGACTTAGAATACTAACCGAAAAAGACAAGTCAATAAAAGAAAGCCTGAAGAAGTTTTCTTTTTTTTTTTTCCTATCGAAGTAACAATCGAAGGGAAAACAATGACGTTCTACAATACTTCAAACGAAAGGTTAGGAAGAAAGGTCACTTCCGTAGCGGAAAGGACAATCATAATCTCTGAACTTGAGAAACCTATATTTTGAAAGATTGGTTGAGAAGAAAGATTCTATATATTTCTACCGAAAGTAGCATTGGCTGCTTGTCTAATGAATACAGAATGCTTCCTTATGATTAATGGCTAATATTAACATTATTATTGCAGACGAGGAGAAAAGATTGTATTTACACGCCGCTCCATCCGGGCCGGGACCAAAAGTATCCGAGCCCCCCACAACCACAGGTTGCACTGGAAAAAACAACTCTTTAGTGCCATGAGGACGGTACTATTCCACGTAGCTGTTCCCTGAAATCAGGCATCTCTCAATAATATTGTCAGTTACGCTCTGCCAGCCAGCAAATTCACAACTGAGTTACGCTCTGTCCGAAGACAGAAACACAATTCAGAGTTAAAATGTAGTTTGTACGCCTAAGAACAGATACTACACATTGGTCTCAACTAGATGGCAAGAGAGGTAGGAAAAGCATAACCAGTCGTAATGGCTGCTTGCTCAATGAATGATGAATGTTAATCATAATGAAGTAGCTATAGCACCGCAATGTGATTATAACGAGACACGCTTGCTTGAACCATTACGACTGAGTAGTGAGTTCGATCCTCACTTGGTTCCCCGTACTTTCAGTCTTATGCTACATCTAAATTATGCTTAGAAAATCATCATACGGAAGCGGCTAATATTACCATTACCATTGGAGATGAAGATAACAGATACTACACATTGATCCCAGCTCGATGACGAGGGAGTCCCACTGGCTGCTTGGTCAATGAATGCCGAATGTTACTATAGGAATTTACTCAACGTATATTAACTGTGCCACAATGCCAAAAGTATGGATACACCCAGTACGGATCGAACTTACTACTAAGTCGTAACTGATCTATCAGGATAAGCTTGTCAACCATTAGACCACGTTGAAGTGCCCGCCGAATATTAAATATAAGAAAACGGTTGATATTAACATTACACTTACCCTCGGAAGAAAAGGAAAATTTTGATACCGTAATCATGATTTTTCTGCTTTCCACGGTGACAGGCGTTAAGTTTCTTTTATCGATCAGCGATATTTTCACTGAAAATTCTCGAGAGGAGGAGAAAACTTTTGCCCTTGGATACTAACATATTGGCTGAGTGTTTCTGTACTAATTTAATTTTATTTCAATAAGTACAAAAAATATGAACATGTTCATAAAGTAGAGAATACAAAATGGTACTTAAAGCCCCAGAAATAACAAGTTATATTCGTTTTGTATAATTAGTCCTGGGTATGACGATAAATTACATCCGACAGCAAGGCTTTTGATTAAGAAATTAAGAGTTTTTGAAGAGCGTGAAACCAAACCACCTTTTAATTGCTGTTCTTCCAAGATTCACGATGACCCGGGGTGTTAGCACCTGTTAGACTCCCAGCTATAAGCAAATAGTGGACCACTGAAAAAAAAGGTCACTATGAAAGTATAAAAATACATTTTTATCATAAAATTATCAACAATACCTATTTATACTAAAATTATCTACAATACCTATTTATACTAAAATTATCAACAATATTTATTTATACTAAAATTATCAACAATACTTATTTATACTAAAATTATCAACGATACCTCTTTATAGTAAAATTGAGTGTCTGAAGTTACCTCCCAATGTCTGTTATCGACACTGTGTTATCTGCATATATTATAATGTTAAGATTGCGTTGGCAATAATGGATCCTGGTAGGACTTCTAATTTTCTCAGAATCGCTCATTTAAATGTATGAATAAGTCTGGCGAAAGACACATTCTTGCCTTGCGCCATTGTCTATGTTTGTTTATTTGCTTAATTCATTTTCTATCCGTATGCAGGCGGTTTGTATACATTACATGTCCTGGATTATTTTCGACTTGAGTATGACGATAAATTACACCCGCGTCCTGGGTAAAACAATAAACTACGTCCAACAGCAAGGTCTCTGAACAGGAGGTTTTTAGGAGCGTGGAACCACCTCTTAATTGCCGGTGGTCCACCCTGACCGGAAGTGGTAGCACCTGTCAGTGCCCCAGCTATGGGCAAATACTTAATATTTTTTAATACCAGAAATACTTTTTAAAAATTATTACCAGCAATACATTATTACCAACAATACAATTTTGAAGAAAATATTATCAGCAATACAATTTTGAAAAAAATATTACCAACTATACATTTTTGAAAAAAAAATACCATCTATATATTAAAAAACAAAAATTAAAAGCAATACTCTTTTGAAAAAAAATATTACAAGTAATAAAAATTTTGTCGGTATTACATAACCCTTTGAGGTTGATATACCATAGAAGAAAACAAAACAACCAAACCAACCTGGATTATTCGAATATCTTTCCCTTAGTTATATTTCAGCGGGAAAAGATGTTACTCCTAGACAGTATTTTATCCACTTACAGGTTCAATTTTAATTTTGTTATCTTATATTTAATAATTTTTGTTGTTAAATTGGTCTTTTCCTGTTATTCTTACTATTATGGTGAGAACATTTGCAAGTTGGTGAACAAAAACAGATGTGCATATGATCCTCCAAACTCTCTCTCTCTCTCTCTCTCTCAGGCAGGACGCGGCAAGCTTCTTGCTACTCTGTCACTACTTCCACGGAAAGTACGCGGACCAACTACATTGATTGGTTCCACTATGTCTAACATTAACGTCTAGAACCCGCCATGAAACTTATATTGTAGCAAACCACCCACATTCCCTCTGTATGGCATCAGGGAAAAGTAAGTTCCACTGGAACAGATTCTTCCCACGAACCAGTGCTCTTTGGAACAGACTCCCTATATGATGCTTCCCCGATTACTACAATCTTAACCTGTTCAAGCCTGGGATTAACCGTTATCTCTTTCTCCTATCTGTATAAACTGCCTCTTTACGTAACCCTCTCCGCGAGTGAACACCGGGCCTTGTACAGTGTGAACCTTACTGTAAAATATGATTCAAAATGGTACAAATTGTCCAAAAATCACATGATGACCCAATTTAGGACGACAAAAATGTCTTGCCCCGATGACACTAATGATGTGCAAAGAATAAATCTTTACCCTCTGATCAACAAGGTTTGCTATTTTTGGTAGTATGACGTTAATTTTTGTGAAATTAACCCAAGCCAACACAATATTTTAATTTGCGCATTTGCGGACATTTTGCTGTCCTTGCGTTGCAAAAATGATGCCGTCCGGTAGAATGAAGCCCATTTCTGTCTGAATTTTCCTTTAAAGTTTATATTATTTATCAGCGAAATATTGTCCTCATTTTTGTTGTTGCTATGACAACGTTTTGTCAGTGGTGCTATCCGGCCGTCATAAGCTGCTAGTCAACCTAAATATTGTGATACCAACAACAAAAATGAGGACAATAATCCGCGTATATATAATCTATACAGTGAAGCCCATTTGAGCCAAATTTTACATTTTGGCTAATATGATACACAACTAGTTCCATTAGATTATTTCGTCCTACTGGTTGAAGTTCGGTCTCCCATACTATGATAATTTTAGACTATTTTTCTATCCCGAATAGACCGGTCAGTCTATTATTTCATTGTTGGGCACTGTTCAGAATTATAGTACTGGGGCTATAGTGATTTTCTAAGCGTAGCTTAGACGTGGTACAAAGCCAGAAGTATGGGGCACACAGTGAGGATCGAACTCACTACCCAGTCGCAGTTGTTCTAGCGAGACAAGCTTGCTAACCATTATGCCACATCGAGGTTCCCAAATAGTGATTTTCCAAGCGTAGATCAGATGTAGCACAAGGCCGAAAGTAGGGGGCAACCAGTGAAGATCGAACTCACTACTCAGTCGTAATAGTTCTAACGAGACAAGCTTGCTAGCCATTACACCTCGAGGTACCCAAGTGCTGGGGTTATATATGGTGCGGAAAGCTAAAAGTGTGATCAGAAATTAGTTAATGTTCCTATTTTAAGTCAAACCAATGTCTACACGGCAAGTATTTCATTTCAGACATTATTATTGAGCCAACTTTTACCTCCTGGTAGAATTTATGTGTATCTGTTTGACTAGGAAAATAAAGTTAATAAAACCTTACATTGGTCTAATTTCTGAATACTGAACATCATTTAAAATATTCCTTAAATAATGAAAAGCAAAAAGGTCTTGATTGACCGTCTCAAAGCACCCATCAGGACCAGCTATATAATGCGAAACTCTTGAGTCGGTCAATCACATACATCACTCGAACTTTTCTTGATTTACGGAATATTATATCTTTAGTTCTTTACTGGGCGCCTTTTAGAAGTTCTCTTCGTCTGAAAATACGTAAAGTTTTCATAATTGTCACGTATTTTTTTAGTTGTATTATTATTATTATTATTATTCTTTCATGCATATACTTTGAAATGAGTATTCTTTACTCTTTTATTATTATTATTATTATTATTATTATTATTATAGATGTAGAAATATAAATCATATCAGTAGGACAGTTCTGAGGTCAATATTTGGGCGGAATTTGTTTTTTAAATTTCGTTTTTTTTTTCTATATTACGGTGAAAGTATGTTCAATCTAATCGTAATCAAAAGATTCATTGTTTATCGCGATATGGCTCGTTTTAATCATCTGGGTACTATTTTCTTCATAAATAGTACCACTGATAGGCTTCCTTCAAATACGCTTTTGAAAAGTTTTCTAGAACTGTCATATAATTTAAGCAGCATTCAATAAAAATGACATTCAATTTTCGTTGTTTTTTCTATGGACTCCATACGATCCTTCATTTATAAACACATTTTTCGAGCCCCCCCCCCAATCAGTCGGCATTATCGAGTCATTGTAAACTCCACGCTCCTTTCATTAGTTACATATAGTAGGTGATTCGCCAGGGTAACGTATGGTTTTTGAATTCAGGGTTGTCCTTCTCCTAGACTGGTTGCCACCCAAGGCTCTAGGACGCAGTCTGTCCTATTTTCTAATAATTGGAGGTTTAGAATTCAGAGTTTTCCTTCTCCGAGATTGGTTGCCATCCAAGGCTATAGAAGCAATTCTGTGGGGCTATTTATCCATAGATGCCGATAAAAACAGTTAATTACTCAGTTAGAAAACGATTTTGATATTTAATGTTGTGTTATGCAATTTCTGTATGGGACATTCAATATTGATCAAACTCGCTTGTCAGTCATAATGGAGAACTAGGCACCCTTGCTAACCAGCACCCCATTTCAATTGATAGTGGTACTATGCCATAGAAGAAGAGTTCTTACTGTTAAATGACTGGCTTTGTGACGTAAATATTTGGATTTTCGAAAAATGATGTCCGATTACAGAATCAAAATTTATCCCTGAATTAATGTATTTCAACTGCTTATAAATCAGCCAAAGTAGGCACTATGGGGATCTATGCATGTCTTTCTGCAATTCACAGGTTATTTATTCCTTCACGATAGAACTCTAACGGTTTCAACGCCAAAAAATTCGAATACAGTTACTACGTCTTGTTTGCAACGGAATGCCTTTTGGTTTAAAACATCATCAAAATGCTTGAGAATGGGGTCGTCAGTGGCCGAATGATCAGCGGAATATGTTAGATGTGACAAAGTCTCGTATCCTTAGTCGGTCACCCTGGCAACATGTGGCCGAGGACTGTGATAAAGCAGAATTGAACTTTGACACAATTTGTCTTATTCCTTCTCCGGCGTAAACGTATTTATACCGTTTGCCAAAAAAAAAAAAAAAAAAAAATTTTTTCAGACACGGACGAATAAACACGTCCAAAATATAACGTTCGAAAACCAACTACAGGAGTTTTTATGAGTCAATCTTGATTCTTTTTATGCCCTTCTGCAATGAAAGGTAATTTTATTACAATTCATTTAAATATTTCAATTCGTCCGTGTCATCATTGGTCCGGTTTACAAGTTCATGTTTAACATTTTACTGATTGTTGACAGCATTTAATAGCGATAGGACTTCCGATATAAACTTGAACTTGTAAATCAGATTAACTTATAAATATTTTCTAATACACCAAAAAAAAAAAAATTAATTATATTCACTTGAAAATATATTTTAAATATCCCAAAAAATATTTTTTAAATATTTAAAATATTGTTTGTTTAAAGAAAGCTGAAATATAAATAATTATTTCACAAAACGAAACAGTAAAGCTGGATATCTTTGGGTCTGTCTTTTTATTTTAAAAAAATATTCTAATTAAAAACATTGTCTGTTTTAAGAAGGTTATAATGAAAATTATTACTGTATAAACAAGTCGTAATTCATTATACACCGAACTGATGTACTAGTACACAAACACCCAACCACGTACACAATCACAGAATTTTGGTATTATATCGATAGATATATTAGAACAAACTTAAGATGTTTATTTTACTATCGAAACAATCTAGTAGTCATGAATGCAATATCGGTGACAGTGTTAAAGTGTAGGTAAATGACAAATTTTCAAACACTATTTTTTTTTTTTAATTTCTTTTCCAGTATGTTTCCCGTAAGAGGAATGGCACAATACACTCATCTTATCCTCTTATTTTCCCCCATTCTATATTGCCTTGTGATATGTTCAATTAATACGAAGATTTTTCAATGATCATTTCTTTTTTATTTGTACTAGAAAGAGAAATCCATTCTGCGGAGTGGTGATAGAGGGCGCTTTAGGTTGAATAAAAATGGAAATGGATTGGTTTTCCGAGGAAGTCCAGTTCGTCTATTTAAGCCAACAAAAGCCAGGATCCACCCTCCATCCACTTCCCCTGGTACCGAGATAGAGAGATAGAGACAGAGAGAGTGAGAAAAAAAGGCAAACAGAGTCGACCCAACGACACTGTCATTATAGGTGACATGTAATCAAATAAATGAATTTTTTTTTATATCCACCATCATCCCCACCCCTTTTTCCTCGATACTCACGCCAATTCAGAGTTGGCTAACGAGCATCATTACTTGCAGAAAGTGTTATTATTTTTCAGAAAGTTCAATCTCTTTTCGTTAGCGTAATTTCTGTGTTTTTCTTCAGTCGCACGTCTTTTTTTTTTCTTTCTTTCTTTTACATTAGATTCCTTTTTTATTGTTTTTGTTTTATTAAAGTAGGCCTTATCGCACGAAGAGTCTTGCAATTTGGTTAATTCTCACTTCATTGAGCCTGCAAACATTGGCATTCGCTAACGAACATCCGAAGCATTAATTCCTATATAATTACGTCATAAGAAGCAAAGCGTTTGCACCTTTGTTAAACAACTTATTACCATAACGAATTTGCCTCTGTGCGTCAATGTCTCTCGATTGTCTCCCTTTTGTGTGTGTGTGGGGGGGTATACATACACACACACACACACATATATATATATATATTCTTTTTTACTATTATTTAAATCTTTTTCTATGCTAGTTTTTAGTGTTTATTATCACATTCATTTTGAGCGGGATATTTTTCATGTTTGATTTTAATATTTTCCTTTTTAATAAGGAGCAAAAATGTTTCATTATTAATCATGTAATTATTCATGCTTTCAAGCAAAAAGAGGAAAAGTAAAGGAGTCAAAAGTTGACGCCGAGGAGGGCTACTGAGATGAAAGAAAGAAATTAAAAAGATATATATATATATATATATATATGAATCTCTCAGCATAGATTTAAGTTATTTTGATAATTGTGACTTTAGATGTGGTTTAATTCTCGAATCCCTGTTCATATTGGTTTAATATTAAAGACAAATAAATAGAAAAGATAAAAAAGATTCCTGAATAAAAAGAAATGAAAAAATGTATGCTAGCAATAAATTAAAATAGATCGTTATGTGATAAATGAATATCTAACTATCCTTTTAATTTTCGACAATAAAAACCTGACAATCCCTTTGAAAATCTTAATTAAAGCTGTAAAATTAAATTGGCAGTTTTAGAATTACTCATCTCTCTATTTATAAAAACTTATTATCTTCTGTTACACTAGAATATCTAAATAATTTATCTCAATAAAAAACGTACAGTAAAAATCGATATAATTTTATAAAAATATTTGTTTTATTCCTCATTTAATTTTCTTAATAGAAAACTGCAAGCCAAAAAAAAAACAAAAATGAATAATGAAATAAAATTCCTTGGTATTCATTTTTTTAAAAGCAAGCAGGAAAAAATACTTCTTTCGCTAACTTGGAGCGGCTACTTCGCTTATCATTTTTATAATCGTTGCATTTAATAATCAATACTTCAAATTTCTTTCTAGTTAAATTGGATCTTGTTAAGAGGTCAATTTCACAAGAGGCAGAAAGAGCAAAGAAATAAAGTCAACTTATTTTATTCCGCATAATGAAGTCGGATTCCACATCCAGCAATAAAGCATTCAAGATCGCTTACTGTCTGCAGAAATACTCTGTTTCTTAAATTTGGCAAAGTAGCCTGGGGTCTTCATTTAATTACATACGAACAGCACTAAACTGTGAAAAAAAAATACCAAAAAAAAAAAAAACCAAATGATTTTCTCTTCAGTTTCAACTTTTTTATTGACGAAATTAAGATCTTTTTCTTTTAATTCACCCCAAATTATATTAATTCATCACAAAATAAAATGAATTTATATTTACAAAAATTTTCACCAAATTCTCCCAGAGTGACGACCCTCCATTGCACTCCGGTTGGGTCGACCTTTGCCATCGCCCCAAACCCGGTTGCGCTATTTCTAAGTGTGGGCAACTAAATTCGCGTTCACCCCGATAAACAAGCCCAAACCATATCCATTCATTTTTTTATTTATTTAATTGTAAAATGTCCTTGTGAGTACCTCAAATACCATCCGCACTTACGGAATGTGAATAACTGCCTGATTTTTGGTAATTTTTCATTCTGAGGCAAGCTAAATAAATGTTGATTTAAAATTTATAATCTCAAAAAGTGCCAAAAATTTAATAAAAAATCATTTAAATTTTGATCAAAAATTTATAATTTCTTGGGGTGATTTAATATTTGCGACGCAATGAAAGTTGGCTCCCTTTGACGCGCCAGGAAATGTTTCTCCCCGGAATCGATCCTCCAGATCTACAAATCAACAATTCGCCCTTGCATGGATTATTGCTGCCATATATGGCCTGGAGCCCCTTCTGTTTGCCTCGGGGTACTTGATAGGCTACAGAGGCGGATATGCAATATAATTGGCCCTGATCTGGCATCTCGTCTACAGTCGCTCTCTCACAGACGCGCCGTCGCCACTCTCTGTCTGTTTTACAAATACTTCCATGGCAATTGCTCCGAGGAGCTGCATTTGCTGGTTCCCAGACTTCATGACTTCAAGCGCCCTACAAGGCTGGCATCCCGCTCTCACCCCTTCACTGTCGAAACTCCTAAATGTAGCTGCCTATTCTACTCCAACAGCTTCATGTCTCGCACCTCTCCCCTGTGGAACTCCCTTCCCTATTCCAGTTTCCTTGGGAGCTATAATCTCCAGCTATTCAAATGCAATGTCAATCGACATCTCCAGTTGCCTTGATCTATCCACAATCCTTCTCCTCATCCTTTCCTCTATCACTCCTATCTGATCTTGCTCCAAATTTTCTGTAACCCCTTGCGTCCTAGTGGCTTCCCGCCTTGCTTGGGGTGAAACGCTTAAAAAAAAAAAAAAAGTAACGTTACATTATTTGAGGTGAATTAACAGAAAATATCCCAAATTAATAAGTAAATAAGGCTCTCATCCATTAAAACAAATCCTCAAATGTATTATCTTATAGTTCTACAGTAAAGGCTTTGGTGGGAGCCTTTTCATATAAATCTTCTTATGTTCTGTGACACTTCAGGGTGTAGGCGTTCATAGTTCCAACAACTTCCTGTCTCTTGGATTTCTAAGCAATATTTGACTTTTACCACCCTCTCTTGTCTCCGCTTTGTTATCCATCCACACACTCGTTACGAAAGCGTTGATCGGACCCTGAACAATCACCAATAAATGGATGTTCCCCCAGGAAGGCCCCGTGCCTTGAGCGACTATTGGACCTTAAACTCAACTCTAAACCTTAAGTGGAACTCTTACATAAAATCCGTCGCTAAAAATTCTAGAAAAATGATCGGTCCCTTGTATCGCTCCTCGTGCTATCCTCTAACTGTACGAGAGCCAGATCAGGCCTAAAAATGAGTATGTAAAATGTCATATTTGGGCAAAAGATGCCCTGGCCTCACGTTTTCAGTCTCGATAGAGTCCAAAGGCGTCTCTGCGTTCTTATGGGTCACAAATGAATTTTCACTCTGCAATCACCCCCCCATAGACGAAACGTCGCAAGACTCTTACTGCTCTCTCCCTATTTCAATGCTCAGATAAACTACTTTCCTTAGGTTCACCAGTTTTCACATTTCCGGCTAAGACCCGCCGTGCCACGCACACTGTAGCGAACCACCCTCTTTCCCTTCGTATTCCACTGGTGAGAAGTAAGTTCTACTCGAGCAGCGTCTTCCCACCAATCGCTGGAACCGACCCCCAATAGGAGGTTTTCCCGCTCACTACAATCTAAATATGTTTAAGTCTAGGGTTAATCGTTATCTTCCCCACATATCCGCCTAAACTGTGCCTCTTACTCTGTAATCTCCTACCTCGAGTGGCTTCCGGGTCTTGTACAGGATTAGCCTAATTGTAAAAAAAAAATAAATAAATTCTGTGAGTGTTAAATTTTCCAAAACACAGGATGCCATCCTCCCAGGCTTTTCCTCTCCTTCGGGAGAAGGCTTGGATAATTACCTGACGCCTGAGGCGTCTCCAAAAAGAAGTACCGATGGGGCTTGAGCAATTTTCCACAGTATTGCCGGGAAACCGACAGTAAAAAAGACCTTTTGTCACATAGGGTTACGATGTTTGCGCACTGATTCTCTTAGTCCTGGATCAAATTGTATTACTTGCCTTCGAACGGACTAAATTTATCTCTCAACTGTGTTTCTGCCTTTCGACATAGCACAACAAATAAATGCGAAATGCCTATTCCCGGGGATTTCAACTCCGCGGTAGCATCTCCTTCTTTGCAACAAAGAGGTCGGCTCGGTGGAATATCGTTGCCAGCGCGGCGTGGTTGCAGTGACTGGGTAATGGTTGGCCTTAGCCCATGTGCACGTATTACGCATATCTGCTTTAAACCGGCCTTGTGCTATATACCGTCGCCGTGGCGGGTCGAATAAATACTATTCGTATTCCCACTCCCCCAAAAAAGAAAAAAATGGTTCCCGATCCCGGGGATTCTAACCGCATGGCAACATCTTTTCCACTAAGAGGTGGGGTTGGTCTAATATCGATGCCAGAAAGACAATGGTCGTGAAGATTGGGAAGTTTTTGTCCTTGGTGTATATGTACATGTGTGTGTATAAAGCCTCGACGTTAGAAAGACTTTGTGTCAAATTCTGCTTTAGGACGGAGGCCAGGTAAATACCGTATCGCTTCTTGGGATAAAAGCGTGATATCTTATCCTCATTTTGGATGGGAGAAGATGTCTTTCTCGTGGATTCCAAACTAGCGGCGGCTGCTTCCTCATCCCAATAAGAGAAGTGGCGTTGATGTAGTTTCAACACCAGCAGGATAGTTGTCGCAATGACCGGACAGTGTTTGTCTTTGGTCGATATATACCCGTATGGACTCCCCACATCGTATCACACCCTGCCTTAGTGGGGCGGTCAGGTAAATAAACAAAGTGTGATAGCTACATTCCTCATTTTAGATGGGAGAAGTCGCTTAGTCTTGGGGATTCAAATCCTGCAGCAGCACGATCTTCATTGCACTAAGAGAGACAGGGTTGATATAATATCCGTACTAGCGTGACAACGATCGCGTGGACTGGGTAAATTTTGTCCTTGGACCACATAAATGTAATAGGCTCCACCTTGTGTTACAAACTGTCTTAATGGAAAGGTCAGGTAGATAATACCGACAAGATAAGTGCAAGCAAACAGAAGCGTTTACGCAGAATAAGAAAGGGATTTATCGTTTACATAATGAGAAAAGAGAGCTTTGTGAATTTGACACTCACGTGACATATTGATGGCAAAGAGGACAGAGGAAAGCAGCGTATAACCAACCTAACGAGACTGAGTCAAGAAATAAGTATTAAAATATAGCAAAAAGATTTACTAAGTACTACAAATATCAGTTAAAATCTCACAATCGTCGATTTGTCGAGAAGAAGACTTCCTGATATATCGAGCGGTTCCGGCGTGCAGCACCATTGAAAGGTGTCTGAAAACCAAGCCTTGTGAGAAAAATTGTAAACGACACCTTTGGGAGCCGTCAATAGCTGTGATAGCCCGAAGTCACAAGTCATCGTGATCGAGGGATCGAGCGCGCTGCCCTTGTTGAAATTGCTGATCACGCTAGATAACGCGCTCTTTCCCAGAAAATCTAACTAAGCTCTGTTTGTGACGTCAACGAACACTCGTTGCCACTTTTGTGATGTCAATGAATACTCGTTGTGACTTTCGTAATGCTCGTTGTAATAGAGACTTTGTTATAGCAGATACAACTTATAGTACGCCGTTGAACAATACTGGTGTCAGACGCCTTCGAATAGCACTCTCACTAATAGTACTCGCTCGATAATGCTCGCTTGAATAGTAATCCATATAGTGATCTGAACAGAGAAATAGTATAGTGGGTAGACAAGAGAATAGTGGACCGTATAGTAATAGAGGATAGACTAGAAATAGTGATCTATATAGTAATAGAGGATAGAATAGAAATGGTGATCCGTATAGTAATACAGGATAGAATAGAAATGGTGATCCGTATAATAATAGAGGATAGACTAGAAATGGTGATCCGTATAATAATAGAGGATAGACTAGAAATGGTGATCCGTATAATAATAGAGGATAGACTAGAAATGGTGATTCGTATAGTAATAGAGGATAGACTAGAAATGGTGATCGTTAGTCGTCCCGATACTTTCTACTCATGCGTTACCTATATGGTCACATGATCCACTTAATTAAAAAATGGGATTGCCTGTGTTTGCTCGCTGGTGTTCTATGTTCAAATTCAAGTGTCGGCAGCGACGCTTTATTCCTATATAACAGGTGCGTTCAGCATAGTTGCAGTATAAACCACAGGTGGACTCTGTGGGTGTCGAACAATGATAAATGTGCCTGAGCAGGCGTCTGAAGTAGGGATTGGCTCCCCGCCCTAGCAGAGGGGTATCTTTGAATACCAGCTATAGATAGACAAAGGAGAGAAAGTTATGGAGAGCCATGTTCGCCAAAGTCCTGAAGAGACAAGGCACATAGAAGAAGATATCAAATACACTCATTGGCCTGATTTTCCGCTTTTGCGTACAGAGAACTTCCACAGATCATTGGACGTATTGAGTCGTCACCTGTACTGACATCTACTTCCAACCGAGATAAACTGTTTACTGCGCCTCCTATCCGAATTTATCTGTACTAACTTGGACTATTCACCCCGCCAGAGAGTAATATCGCAAAAATATTTATTTCGATCGAATTTATCCTTTTACGGAAAGCTTCTACAATTTTTTTTATTAAGCGCATGGATCGTCGATAAGTTTGTCATTATTTTGACTAATTCGCTTTACCATAAAAAGGGATAATTCAGCTCGTACAGATTTCACATGATTAAGGATTTATATTGTGGGATTGATCATGTTATTCTCGGCCTAAGCCAGTGTCAACGGAGTTGCTATCTGATCTGTGGACTTTGCTAAAAGCATTAGATTCAGTTTCAAGATCTGAACATCTTTGGTTTGGCTATTTTCTAACAGAGTAGCGAGTAAAATCCGAAGTCTGTTGACACCGGTCTGAACAGAGAATAAGATGATTGGAATATACGAAAAAAATCCCCAGTCTAGTAAAAGGAGATAAACAATTTTATGTTCTGGCAGAAACTTGGAGGGGCGTGGGTGGACGCCGATGCGAAGTTAAATCGGATTTGGGTAAAAGCCGGTTTTATGTGTCCAGTTCAATGGTTCTTAATCTCTGAGACATTTCCATGGTTTGTACTTCTGACTGTTATCTGGACTTGGTATTAATTCGATTAAATCATTTCTTTTTATTTTGTTTAATCGTCATTCAACTGTTTTAGATTTGGAGTCTGTCTATATTTCTGAGATGAGGTATTATGTACATTATTTACATTATTCGGACTATTGTCCTCATCTTTGCCGCCATATTTATCACAACGTTTCGGCCGTTGTACGCTCCGGCCTGAAGGACACATGGCACAGTGGATAAAGGCGTTGGTTAGATCCAGTGACAGGACCCAAAGAGTGTGAGTTCAATAAACCGGTTAAGGCAGTAGAGAACTTGAACAAGGAAAATTAACAGGAGATTACTGATAGCTGACATCCATCAAACATGTTACGTGGAACTAGAACAGTATACCCCAGTGAAATAAAGGGTTCAGTTCGACATTCCAACCACCTGAAGAAGGCCGGAGCGTAGAACGGCCGAAACATTGTGATAAATATGGCGACAAAGATGAGGATAATAGTCCGAATAATGTAAATAATGTGTTTTAGATTTATTTGTAGTTGACTACTGCGGCTTTTCAAGTAAAACTTTCAATAATAAATGAACTGAAACGAAGGTCAGATTGGCTTGACACAGACCCATGATGGTTGGTCACCAAATGAGGATCGAATATACTATGAACAAAATATACTAGCGATGTGTTCAGACAATTAATTTTGCTAACCAACTCATGAACATTCAATGGGTGAATGTTACTACTGCTATTACTACAACATGTTTTAGTCGTGAAGGTGGAACTAAGTAATGGAGATCGTCTGAACACTTTCCATAGAAATAGCGATAAAACTGCGACAGGCTTGCGACTTTTTGTCTATATGGAAAGGGGTTGTAAGGTGGAAAACAATTAAATTGAATAAAAGCAACAAAGAAGGGTGTTATGGGATCTTACCCATAATAATAATAATGGACTATTCCATACTTAATAAATACTGCGCCGCAGGAGTAGGCAAGGTGTCAGTAGTTCGGAGTGGGCGCCTCGGGGTGGTGTAATGGTTAGCAAGCTTGTCTTGCTAGAACAATTCCGACTGAGTAGTGAGTTCGATCCTCAATGGGTGTTCCCTACTTTCGGCCTTGTGCCGCATCTAAGCTATTCTAGGCCCTGAACCCGTTTATACGGGTTCAATGGGCTATTTTTTGGCCGAGCCTAATGGCTCGGAAATGCCCACGTTAAAAAGTCCTTGTGCCACATGACACCCTCGTGGTGGTGGTGGTGGGGGGGGGTGACTGAATATTGTCAGTAGTTCAAGTCAGTCAGTAAAGTCAGTACTTTCTGAACCGACTGTTCGGTTGAACTCTCTTCCCACGGGCGGGTGGAACCCGAACGAGGCTACGCCGAAGTGCAGAGTCTCCTTCGGGGAGGTAGACCGGCCCTGAACCCGTTTATACGGGTTCAATGGGCATATTTTTGGCCGTTAAAAAGGCCTTGTGCCACATGACACCCTCGTGGGGGGTGACTGAATATCGTCAGTAGTTCGGAGTCAGTAGTTCAAGTCAGTCAGTGGAGTCAGTAGTTCAAGATGAGTCAGTAGTTCGAGTCGAGGCAAGAGTCGAGTCATAGGCAGTCCGAAACAGAGTCGCGTTCAGACAAGACATTGGAATAGGGATACTGGTCGAGAGTACATTGTTCTCTCTACTAAACCTGATTGTTCATACTAACACTTCTACTTCTCTGTATATATTCCTGTTTGTAATATATCTGTGTTATTCCATACCTGTGTTCGAGTTCTTCTTTATTGGTTCTACCTTCGACTATCACCGTGGTACAAAGAACCGGACCATAACAAAGGGGAATCGCTTTTTAACTTTACCAAGACTAGAAAGTGATAACTTGCTAGATCCTAACAATATATGTCAGCAGAACTCCATTTTTCGGTCTGATCGGGCTTGTGTAAAGGCAGAGGAGAGTAGGAGGAGTCAGGTACTTACTTGAGTGGTACAGTGGACCGACCATTTTATAAGTATCTTTAGTCATGTATGTACGTACGGATTCCACTTGAAGTCGGGAATGAGCATAAGTTCCAGTAGTCGCTATGGTACGCTGCTTTCCTGAGAGACTCGGGACAACATCGATGTGTTTCTACAGAAAATTGGTGACAAGATAAAAGAGAGACCATGCGACCAATGAGGAGCTTTTAATGAAAATAGTCAAGAACAACGATTATACTTAGAATCAGATAGAGACAATTGGAATTTCTGAAATATATTAATGAGGATAGAAGGCTTGGAAAATTTGAGGCACATAGGACATAACGAAGGCATGAGAGACAAGAGGCATCAGCGAATAACTTAACGGGCGTGTTTGCATAAATGGATGAGACAACAGAGAGTGAGAGGTATTGTAGAAAGACAAACATTGCTAAGAGCTACAAGGACAAAAAGTTGTTGAAAGTCATGATCACCAACGCCCTGATGGGATACGAGAGAAAGAAGAAAAAGAAGAACGGGAATGAGAAGAAGAAGAAGAAGAAGAAGAAGAGTATTGTAAATATATTGGTGGTGGGGGGTAATTGAAATTTACATTATATTTTTTTTCATCCAGCCTCATATGTGCTTAAGAGGAATTTTTTAATATGTAAGCAAGGACTGAACACTTCGGATTTCTGGTTTAAAAAAGGCTCTTTGAATCCGGAGATGTCATAATTGCTAATTTTTCTTGTTGGCAGAGGTTGCAAATATTTTTGTGGTTGATATAAGGCTTTGCCGTTTTTAAAATTTTCCAGTTCACAATGGGATTCCTGTTGTTTTTTTTTCTTTTAAATTCCACACATGTTTAGCTAGTTTGGTAGCTTACCTAAATATTTGCTAGCTTAAATGACGACCTATGATTTTACCATGTACGTTTGAAAGCACCTTCCGTACATCCTATGTACGATTTATTTTGACCATTAATGGTCTGATTCAAAAAGAAGAAGAAGAAAAAGAAAAGAAGAAGAAGTTAATTATTTCTGTTAATGATTGTAAAGTGTAGT
Organism: Acanthosepion pharaonis; assembly: GCA_903632075.3. NCBI lineage: Eukaryota > Metazoa > Mollusca > Cephalopoda > Sepiida > Sepiidae > Acanthosepion > Acanthosepion pharaonis. The sequence goes on along the minus strand of CAHIKZ030000746.1, from coordinate 3,169,648 downwards.
GCAGCTAAGGGAAGTATTCATTTTACGAAACATAAAATTTTGCGCCTCGTGGAGGGCGATCGTTAGCATGCTACTCTCCCAAACCGCTTAATGATCACATAAAATACATATTTTCTTTTAAAACGATTTCCTTCCAATAGACGGTGATTGTTTGCGAACGCTGATTGGCTGCTATGATTAAAGTCGTTTTCTTGAAACATCTAATTCTTCGAATGAGACATTCAATCCCCTTTCTAAAGGGAATGGGCGAATGATTCAACCAGTTTACGGTGCAAGTTATCCGTTTACAGTCTGAATCTCTCCAGACTCAAGAGAGAGAGTTCGTTGCTTGACACAATGACTTCGCATTTCACCGTCGTTCGCGCCTTAAAAGCTTCTCAGCTTATAATCAGACTGAAAAGATACGGAAGAAAAAGAAAAAAAAGAAAAGAAACTATATTAAGATTAATACAAAAACAGAAAGTATGAACACTTCAAGATACTTGGACTAAATTGGAAAAAATAACAAAGAAAGAAAGAAACGAAACAAAACAATCAAAAAGCTTCATTTATAAAGAAAAAAAAATTAAATGAATAAAATATAATTAAAAAATATCGGAATAAACCAAAAACATGTTCACTGATTTCCCCAAGGTATCCCCACTGCCACCCATCTTCACTAGAATGACCCAGTGAATAAATAATAGTGTCCATTGTTCTACAACTGATGATGGGGAAAGCATGTCCATAATGGAGACGCGTGCTTGTTCTCACCTTGTGTCATTAACAGCTTTAAATATGCATAATGCACGCGTCCTTGATTGATAGACCTCGTCTTAATCGCTGGCTGGATTCAAATCAAGCATTGATAAAAAGGAAAGAGAAAAAAAAACACTAGGAGACAATAAAACTTTGAGGAACAACTAACCCGGTGAAATATGAAGGCAAAGGATTAGACTCTTGGGTGAAGTGTTACTATGGACAGTCACTGTAGTTTTGGCTGTAATTTGGTTAGGTTTAATTAGGTTAACGATTCCATTCTCAGACTGGTTCGTTTCGCGATTTCGATTTGTTTTTAATTACTGATTTTAACACCAAATCTCTCTGATTTTGCGTTCACTTTCTGTCTTGGTGCGAACAATGAGAACGTATTTTTTTCCCTTGACCAATTTGCACAATCAACCAGCAAATCACACTAGACGCATGGATCTGTATATTTGTTTTAAATGTACATCTTCTTAATCCCCATTCACGCAGTTTATCTATCTTATAGCTAAAGTCGAAACATTTTATCAAATTCTACTATCTTTTTTTGAAGCTTGTCCTGGGTAGGACGATAAACTACATCCGGTCACAAAGCCTCTGATCGAGAGATTGATGGTTTTGAGGAACGTGGAACCACCTCTTATTTGTTGCTGTTCCCAGTTCTCCCCTGATATTGGGTGGTAGCACCTATTAGGGTCCCAGCTATGAGCGAATAATGACCCCCCCCCCCCAAAAAAAACAAAAACAAAAAAACAAAACAAATATTAACAACACATTTTTGCAGTAAAATGATCAATAATATATTTTATGATCTCCAAATTATATATTTAAAAAACATACCTTTTCACCATGAAACTGTAAAATTATGTACGAAATATGTGGATTTCGGCATTAAATAACCGATAGAGGTGTTGATATACCGTTAAACAAAATTAACCAACCAATTTTCTGTACATTTTATATTACTACATTATTATCATTCGGCCATTTTTCAAAATTAACTAAAATTTGAATAATTTAGCCTATTTTATGGTAAATAGAATTATTTCACGATGTTAGCAGTGGTTGTTCCTGAAGCGTAAATAAAAACGAAGAATTTAGAATGCTGATTTTCAAGCACTTCTAATTTTGCAAATTGGTGTAACAATATCTACTAAACTTAGAGCAAAACATTGTCAAGACCCATGATCGCCAACATTCTGAAAAGACACGGTTTATACAAGAAGAAGTAGAAAAAGGAGATAGCTTTTGCAAATAATTAGTTCTTCGTGGATTTTTAATACACGAAAACAATGCGCCATTTTTCATAAAGATTTATGCAATCAACTCAAAATTATCTTACACCTCGGATGAGGACTGTCTACTTAGTTTCCTTCATTTTTTTTTTTAGTTGCATGTCTCTACAGAACATAAGTGATCATGACTCTGTTGTTCATGATGACGGTCGTCTTTGAGTATAGAATCCAGAGGTTAGCAGTGAATATTTCGAAGACAGTGGAAAAAGCGTTATTCTGGTTAGCAGTGGATATTTTGGTAAAAGTAGCAGAGCGTAGTTCTTCCTTCTATTCCTCTTCGCCTGACAAGCTAGCACTGGACATTCGGATAGAGTAAACAAAATGGCCGCTTTTATACACGACGGATTGAATATTCTACGTCTTCTGATTGGTTAACCTTCTATTGGTGGACTATAAAATGAGTCATTTGGACTGGCTCACTAGTACACAATATACACAAAAAACTGCAACAGACTCTCCACATCTTCCATTTATATATGCGAATTTCCATAACTTCGTTGGAAAGATAGTGGCTTCCGTTACCTTCTCTAAAGTGTGAATTTCAGAGTTTTCCTTCTCTTAAACTGGTTGCCACCCAAGCCTGCAGGACTATTTAAAATATACTTATGGTGAATACAGATGAATTTGCGTCTTTCGGAAGGGCATCGGCGAGAAGTAAAAACAAATGACAATTCCGAAACGTGACTTGGTTTATCATTTCCATTTTTCGCGCCTATAACCGTCGCTCTTACTGCTTATTCTTTAACACTTATTTTTAGTAATTCTAGAGGAATCTAATATATTTTAAGAAATGGTTGATTTATTGACTAAACATATGCTTAATCTGACACAAGGCCATTGGATTTCTAGTGAGGATTTGGTTCGCCCAACAAGTGAATCTGTCTTCGAGATTATTTTGATAATCATTGCTCTACAGTAGGAACACCAGGATCGTTTCTTTTATGAGTAAGTTTCATAAACATTAATGAGTCCTGTATACAAGAACTGTTCCTGTATATGTGTTAAGTTTATCAAAATGTAGCTATGGACTAAATAAATTGCGAAATGAGGAGAAAGAAAATAGAGCTATGCCAGTCTATATAATGGATAGCCTTGTTGTTTATAGCAAAGTAGCAGCATGGCCCGGCGTTGCCCGTGTTTGATTCAAATATAGTACGACTCATACAGCAATCGCTATCACTTGACTTAAAATATTTTTGCCCTTCCTTGCCTTTAAAGAAGTGCCCTTTGCCATGCTGATGTTGATACATGCCTTAGTTCTTGCATGTATGACACTGCGAATTGTTTCTAAGCTCAATACTAAACATTAAATCTGTTACAAAAAAAGAATTAAACAAAATGAACACAAAACGATCAGCTTTAAAAAAAAGACTCGTAACTGGAAAAACCGAATGAAAAAAGAATGTTAACAACAAATACTTTTTCACACCCAACCCAGTTCTGTGGAATCTGAATCAACGTTGAGTTTAAGCAAGCGAATGAGCCAATTGGAGTAAAGTGCCATGCAGATTAAAATTTTTCCCACTTGTGATGAATGCAGCTATCGATTTTTTGCATGCTAGTTAACATTCGTGTCAGTCAGCTGTTGGCTCTCACGCTGGCCAATAGAATCTTCCTGCCTATGCGTGGCAGCCAGCTATTGGCTCTCACTTTGGCCAGTAGAAAATGGCCGCAAACTACATGAAAACTGCCGTAAAAGCATGAAAAATCGATTATTTCCACTATTGATGGGAGTGTGGAAATGCAAAGTCGATCTTTGCCTTGCCACTAACCTGGAGCATGTGCATGTAAATTTTGGTGCAAAACCGTCGAAAATTTCGGCCGTGCATTCGTTACACACACACACACACACACACACACACACACACACACACACACGTACATCCTGCCTTTTATAGATAGAGATACCGATCGCGCGTTTGAACTAAGGGGTAATAATTATCACATCCTTTCACTATCTTAATGAAACGGCTTGTTGTAAATAATGCACGGAGCAAATCTTCGGTAGATTTAAACTAATGTCTTCGTCGCTTTTATCTTGTATCCAAGAATGTCTTCTGATCGCTTCCTTTATTATGATGGCGTTGATGATTAACGTGTAGATTCCAAGTTCTGTTTTAATATCTTTTATCTTCTCAAACAATCAAAACGGAATAGTTAATTATTAATGAGGCATTGGAAGGGCGTAATGGTCGTAAAAACTGTTGGAAATTATTAATATGTTTAAATTTTTCTTAGACAGTTAACCTTAATGAAGTCACAAGATTTCACTTTCAGTCTGTTTAATAAAAGACGTGCTGGTTCTCTTTCTATTACACACTATATGCATGTGATTTTTATCATTTTACCCACAAACAAAATAATAAATCCACCAAGACGCAAGGGGTTACTGAATGCGAAAAAATCAGAAAAGGAAAAATATTATTAATGATAGAGAAAATAAAAGAAGAGGAATCAAGACGACAGTAGATGACGATTGACATTGCAAGTTTTTAATGCACGAATGTGATGTATATGCATATGTCTATGTTACTACGTGTTAGTGACGTATATGTGTTTGTGTCATTTAATCTATACAAAAGCACACATAAAACAATTTGAGTGAGTTTGAAATAAGCCACTGGCTTAATATATTCTCTTCTTACTCAGTCTGAAAAAATCCTACCTTGGGTTGAGCAGTAAAGACATAAATTTGGATACAAGAACAATTAAAAAATTTAAATGTCAGATAATTATATGCTTTGATGGGACTTTTCGAAGATTATTAAGTAACAAGAATTATTTTCAAAGTGCTTTAGAAATTTCGTAGAAATATTTTTAGTTCTTACAACGAATTGAAATATATAAACACAGGCACAAGAGTATATAGACAATCTGAATGATATTGAAATGGGTATCTATATTTGGCCGAGTGGTTAGAATGTTCGTATTCTGACCATGGGGCCTGGGGTTTGAACCTCACCATAGTCGATTTGTCAGTAAGGAGACTTCTTGATATTATCGGACTGGAGAGGTCGATCCCAGCGTGAGGAAAGTTCCAGAAAACCATATCACGGGTTGAACCAAGCTTTGTGAGTGAAATTTGGGCCGTCGATAGCTGTACTAGCACGAAGTCCCAAGTCTTTGTGGCCGAGGTCTTGAGCGTGCTGGCTTTGCTCGAATTGTTGATCATGCTAGGTAACACGTTCTTTCCCAGGAACTGTAACTAAGGTCTGCTCATCATAGTTGAAGTATAAACCATAAACTCTGTGGGTATTGAATAAACATAAATGTGTCTGAGCTAGCGTCTGCAATAGGCATTGGCTAGCCTCCCCAGTAGACGGGTATCTTCGAATACGAGTGAGCAGCTATACAAAAATCAAAATCAAAAATCCCTGGAAAACAGGTAAAACGTTTTGAAGTCATTTTTATGACACCTTAAACTGAATGTATGTTATTGTTTTTTTTAATAAATTCAGTATTTTAAATTGAGAAACAATTTTGATTTGAAATTTAATAATTTTTCTTTCTGAGCAAAGCGATAGGTATTGAATCAGGTTAGATAAATATGAAGTCAACTCTTTGGATAAATACACTCATGTCAGTATATTTTTAATTAGTGATTTATATTGTTTTGTCATGTTGGTTAATAATAATAATAATAATAATAATAATAAACTAAGCATTTTTACAATTCTATGAGAGAAGGGAAATGTTCAAATTAATGATCAAAATGAATGAGAAAATATGCCAGACTCCAAATTAGATTTCAAAAATGTTAATTTAAAGCAAAAGGCAATAACTGCAACAGTACACCCTGCAAAGATTTGAAATCATCAAAGATTTGGGTTTAATTTGCACGAAAACCCCCCTCCACAAAAAAAAAAAAAGATTAAAGTTTTCTTTAAAAATAAAAATAAAAGAAAATGCAAATTAAAAGTAACTCAGGAGATATGCAAACAACTAATTTTTTTTAATGCCTGATAACTTAAGGCGGTTAAAATAATTCTCTCCCTGAGGTTAAAGAAATGATTGCTCATTAGAAATTGATAGAAAAGATCAAGGCAATTAACTCAGACGTGTAAAAACTGACTGCTGCAGATGCCTTTAAAATAATAATAATAATAATAATAATAGTTACAGCAGCAAAAAAATGATAGCAAGCAAGAATATCGAAATTAAATATAAGTACTTGAAATCAAGTTACAACCAAACCTGTAGGTTGTTTCCGTTTCCTAGTCTTCTAATTGCAAAGCAGACTCTGGTGTCTTAACGCAGGGTAAGAAGGGCGAAGTTCGAAATCTGCTAGAGGTATTGATGGAAATGGAGTTCTACAGAAAGATGCTGAGAATACCATGGGCCGAACATCTGGGCAACGACGATGTTGCAGTAAAAATGGAAGCAAAATGGACACTTTTACTTAATATCAGAAAGAAAAAGTTGAAGTTTCTTGAGTACATAATGAGGACAGAGGGCTTGGAAGATATGCTATTCAAAGGAAAGATTGAAGACAAGAGGAAAGGTGTAAAGCAACGCTTAACCTATCTAGAAAGCCTGAGTGTATGGCATTGCAAGGTTTGGAAGTGATAGCATAAAGACAAAATCTTTTAAGAGCTAAAAAGAACAGGAAATTGTGGAGAGCCATGATTGCCAACGTCCTGAATGGATACGGAACATAGAAGAAGAATCGTTTGGATTGGACACTTACATACAAGAAACATTTGGCATTCATTGCTTCCCTTAAAACTTTTTTTCTTTTCTTTCAAGAAAATATATCTGCCAATTCCACTGTTACTTTTTGCTCTTTCGTGTATTAGCGGAATTTCCTTCCTAATATTTTGTTAGCGTGGAAGATCAAAATCTTCATAATATTATTTTCCCTTCTTTTTAGATTTGCTATCCATTTCAGTTTTTACTATTGTTGGAACTCTCCAAGTGATGTGGTCTTTGTTATTTGGTAAAGCATTTTGCGATTGTCTAGCACCCGGATCAGAATCTGATGATGGATTGCCTTCTTTAAGGCTTGCAGGATTAATTGGCCTGAAGCCATTTTTAATAATTGATAACAAAACCCGCTTATATACAGATAAGAGTTTAGACATTTCTCTACGAGCCGGATGCCATTCATGTGATATGACCAGACTATCTGTGAACATGGCTCGATTTCTTAAGTTAATACTTTGGTTACAGTGTTGATCTAAACTACCCATAACATAGCCTATCCTGTGTTTAATTGTCTTATATCCTGTACTAAATTTGTTGAAATTTAACGAGCCACCGAGTTATCTGAAGTGTTGAGAATTTAAATTCACATTATGAAATGTTATGTTAGACTTACAGTATATACCATGACGCAGGTGACACAGTGCTGTTAACAGACACGGAAAGGGAACTACAAAACCTCCTGCAGATCTTAGTGAAGGAGAGCGAGAAGAAGGGACTATGCATAAACTACAAGAAGACAGAATGCATGGTCATCAGCAAAAAGATGTGGCCGAAATACGATTTACAGGTCAGGGATACTAAAATCAAGCAGGTGTGGAAATTTAAATACCTGGGAAGTGTTCTGACAGAGGACGGAAAATGAGATCCGAAGACGTATTGCGATGGCTAAAGACGCATTCCAAAAGCTAGGGAGACTATTACGTAACAAGAGGATTTCGTTGATAACAAAGAAAAGAGTACTGAACTGCTACGTGTCATCTGTCCTCCTTTACAGCAACGAATGTTGGACGGTCTCCTCAAAGATGAAGAAGAGACTCGAGCCAACAGATGTACGGTTCTACAGAAGGGTGCTAAAGATACTATGGTCCGAACATGTGAGCAACGAAGAGGTTTTGGAGAGGATGCAAACAGAGAGGAAACTTATACTTAACATCAGGAAGAGGCAGCTGAAATTTCTGATACACGTAATGAGAAAGGAGGGCTCGAAAAATCTGATACTCACATGGCAGATAGGCGGGGAAGGAGGGAGAAGGGAAAGCAACGCGTGACATACTTACCGGGGTTACGTAAGTAAATAGCAGAAAGGGGTTTGGAAAAAGTAGCAAAAAGACACGGCATATAAAAGAAGAAGAATTTCATTCCAATTCCATGTCAGTGTTTGTTTTTTTGGTGGAAGGATTATCTTGAACTCAAACTCTTGAAACACTTCGTAAAGCAACTTGATTTCTTCTCTCCACTAAGTGCTTTCCAGCAAAGTAACGATTATAGAGTTAGACTAGTTAACAATTATTATAGTGTAGTGAGAACGGTCTATAATCTGGTATACTAAACTTATTGACCTTTTGAGACGATATAAAGTTAACACGGTTACTGCCATACAATGCACATCTGTTTATTGTGGCGTGTTGCATCTGATTCCCACGCGTATTCATTCCAAACTGTTATTTTTATAAATAAAAAAACAATTGCAATGTTATTATTTATTTATATTGTTATAGCACAGTTTGCACATCTCTGTTTCTTCCATTTAAAAATGTGCCATACACGGAACTCTTATGAAACTGACCAATGTTGACCTATAGACTTGGGACTCTCGGCCAACATTGGTGCAGCATATACTTAACATCGATTGAGTTTTTACTAGATTATTTCGATCATATTTTGTCAGGTTTATACTTGAGTCTACTGGTCAACATTGTCCCGGAACGTACTTGAGGCAGTAGGTCTATATTGTCTTGGTTGTCCAATAGGACCATATTATCCTATTGTCCTGGGCCATTTAGTCTATAGATAAACATTGGATTCATTTATACATGCGTCTGTGGGTAAAATGTGTTCTGCTTTATATATGAGTCTTCGAGGAAATACTGATCAGACTTTTATTTGAGTCACCACTAATCGCGTTTATATTTGTTTCTGTATGTCGATATTGGTTTCGCTTTATACTTGTGTGTATCGGCGAAAAATGCCTGGTTTATACATGAGACTATAGATAAACATTAGGCAGCTTAATACTTGTGTCTATGGGCAAAATTTGTTCGAGTTTATAATTGAATAAATGGGTAAATATTGATCGGATTTTTACTTGAATTACCACTAATCGCGTTTATATGTGTGTCTATAGGTTAATATTGTTTCGGTTTATACTTGAATGTATCGGTGAAAACTGTCGGGTTTATACTTGAGCCTATAGATCATTATTGGTTGCTTTTTATGCTTGTGTATGGCACAAGTTTAAATGTGGAAACTGGAGATTAGAAGAATGTTTTGTAGTCTCTAGATTTCATACTTTAGAAACAGATTCGAAATTCTGGCTTTTGACTGAAGTATGCGCAGTGTGTTTTGTCACTGGGAAGAAATGCGTTACTGTTAGTGTTTAAAACTCCAAGTTAGTAGAATGTGACAGAACGTAAACTAAAGCTATAGCTTTTGTAAAGTAATCAGAGAACAATTTCCCGCCTTTCTGAAGTTAGTTAAATCACATAAACTGCAATAACTCAAAACGTCCAGAGCCAATATTTTTTCAAATTTAAACTAGTCACTTTCCACACTTAGTAAAACTACAACTAAATTTTCAACCACTGTTAGTGGTTTGTTTTGTTTTGTTTTACGGCATATCAACCACAATGGGGCATTTAATGCCGACAACTTTTTTTTTCTGGTAATATTTTGTTTTGTCAAAAATCTATTTCTGGTAATATTTTTATCTCAAAAATGTACAGGTAGTAATATTATTGTAAAAAATGTATTGCTGGTAATATTTTTTTTCAAAAATATATTGCTGGTAATAGCTTTTTTTCCTTGAAAATTTTATTTCAGGTAATAATTTTTTGCAAAGTATTTCTGGTATTAAAACCTATTTTTACACTTTCATGATGCTTTTTTTTTTACCTCAGGTTTTGGGTTAACTATTTTCCCATAGCTGGGACCCTAACAGATGCTACTACCACGGGTCAGGGTGGACCTGGGAACACCAGCAATTAAGAGGTGGTTCCACGTTCCTCAAAACCTCCAGATCAGAGGCCTTGTCGTTTAACGTAGTTTATCGTCTTACCCAGGACGCGGATGTAGTTTATCGTCATACCCAGGACGGCCACTGTTAGTGGGTATATATTTCAATAATATATGTTGAAACGTGGGTAATGGAAATTATCTATCAAATAAAAAAAGTTACTGTGTGTGGATATGTCCATATTAGAAGTATCAAAGGAGCTTCGCAGAAATCATCAAACTATGAAGAAGGCTGTTGAAAATATAATTGAAAATTAGAAGCAAAGGAAAAGGCTTTAAGGACTTTTTTCCCCGAGAGAACGTAAACTAAAGCTATATCTAAGCAACCACTTTTGATCGGTGTTTAGATCTCTGAACTGGCTGGATGTGAGGGAATCAAGAATTATGAAAGGTGTAGACTAATTTAGAGATTCAGATCTCTCAAGAAATCTTATAGGTTAACTCCTCCATTAAAGAAAACATTATAAAGCGTCAAAATTGGGCTAAGAAATACATGAAAATCGACTTTTCTAAAGTAATTTTCACGGACGAATTTCTGATGACACATGATGGACATGATGGATGGGACAAAGGATGAATTTTATTCATTTCAGACTTGCATGTAGCTAAGAGAAGGCAGCAAGGTGGGGGCAATGCAATGATATGGGCTGGAATTGTCGACCACACCATTATTGGACCATTCAGTGTTGATGAAGAAGTTAAATTGAAGACTGCTGAAGACTGTGATTTTATGGAAAGGACTTTCTTTGAATTACACAAGTCCTAGTCTGGGAGTTTCAAAATGAAGTGTGTATATATGTACGGCATTACTCCTACTTGTATACTTAAGATTGCTCGTGAATTCTTTGAGAATAAAAGGTTTACAGAAGATAATAATAGAATGGCCACCATCAAGCCTCGTTATGAATCCGATCGAAAATATATGTTCACTTGTGAAGATGAAATTATATGAAGGCACCAATCAATATAGCAGCAAAGCAGACGTATGGGAAGCAATTAAAATTGTCATGTCAAAAATTGAACCTTCTGAAGTAATAAACTTAACAAAACTAAAGCGTAATAGATTTCTAGTTATTGAAAAGAAGGATCACTTTATGTTGATGTAAATGCTTCAAATGTTTATCAAATATGATTGCTATTTCTTCTATTATAGCTGTTGATTAATTGTTGATCTTATCACCTCTTTATTAAAGTGCTTTTCTGGTTCTGAAATTTAATCCAAGCTTCTTTTTTTTACGTCGAAATTAATCATCTAAAAATTGACAGAAATCTTTTCAAAGCAACTTCGAATTATTGAGGATTATGTGATTTGAATAATAACTCCAGACGGACAGTTTTTTAAGTCAAACTGTATTCTTCAAATGCACACATGAATAAATAAATTGTATACACATTCTCCTGCATTTGTCAACATGGCATCCCTGTGAAGGCATAACATTATTAAATATACAATTTATTGTTGGCGATTTGTAAGTATTCGCACAGTTCAGAACGATGTAGTTTCCTGTGAAAATACGAAAGCGTTAAAGAGAGTTTCAAATATAGTAGAAAAGAGAATCTATTAGTTTCAAAATGTGATAGAATCCTGGTTAACAGTGAATAAATATGAGATATAAGTATGGGGTATTAACAATCGGCATGAATATAATTTGTTTCCAATTTTCTCGTTGTCGGATCGAGTTCTGTAATAAAGTCCACGCAAAGTGTAAAATGATCGTCGCAAATTCGTTGGCAACTATTTCTCATTTGAAATATAAAAATAATTCCGTTCTTTTTGCACAATACCAAATCGAAATTGAATCCAACTGATCAAAGGATCATTTATTTCAATAGGAGACTTTTTTCGCTGCAAATTTGATTGCGCAGCAAACAAATATTGATAGATAAGTTTGAAGGGAGGAAGTAATGAAGAAAAGGAAAAAAAACGGTGAATAATAAAACAAAAGCCAAAAGCAGTCAGCTCATTTACATCGTCGTAAAAAGGAACTAATATTTGGATTTTTTTTTTTTTAAATTCCTATTACCCACTGAAAAAAAAGGGGGTCTTAATTTTATCACCGGGCGAGATAGCAAAAAAGAAGAAGTAAATAAATTGACCAATTTACTGTTTAGTTCATTTCAAAAAAAAAAAAAAAAATTTTTTTTTCCAAAATGGCGGTGAGAGTGGAGGGTAGAAAAAAATGAAAAAAAAAATGTATTGCTTTATATTGCGAAATTATGTTATGTGATAAAAATTGAATGTGGCGCCTTCCTTCAGTGGCTGCACGGAGTGGCGTTCGTTGGCCAGGATTGATGCACTTGCTTTTTGGATGTCATTACAGACTTGCAATTGTTTTATACTGGGAAAGGAAGTTATTTCTTTTGATTTAACGTTGAGCGCTAATCCGAATCAAAAGTTTAATGAAACGTAAATGTCTTTACTGCATCGTCCTCTCTACGTATTATTATTCGATCATCCCGTCTTGGCATATCTCTAAACAAATGTAAACATACAAGCATAGACAACCCCATGTAAATATATATACGAGGACCATATATTTGCGACGTCATCTCTTACAATTCTATACGAAAAAATTTTGATTCATTTTATATATGTATAAATGTACACACACGTATGCAAACTGATACGCTAATATACACACACAATTACAAACATACGAAATATGAATGAATATATATATATATATATATATTTATAAATATAACAATCTATACATACATATAGTTGCATTTAAATATTTACTCACCTCTTTCTTTGAACATGAGATGATAATAAGAATCTAAATGTTTTCACATAAGTGAACTTGTCAAACGTGATATAAGTTGAAAATATAATATAATATATGTATAATATGAAAATATAATATATATAATAATATATAATAATATTATATATATATATATATATCATATGAAAACATTATATACACATATGAGAAAAATATATAAATTATAAAATACATTTCCATATCTATATATACGTAATTTCCTCTATCAATCGCACTCACTCTCTCGCTATATATATATATATATATATATATATATATATATATGTGTGTGTGTGTGTGTGTGTGTGTGTGTGTGTGTGTGTGTGTGTGTATGTGTGCACGTATGTGTTTTATGGAAGTTTAAATTTGCACAAAATAATGTGATTACATTTACATTTATTTATATACATGTATATATACGCGTGTGTATGCATACAAACACACGTTCATATATATATATATATATATATATATATATATATATATATATGTATGCATTTTTTTTTACTAGAAATAATTTTTTTCTAAAATGTAAAGGTGGAAAATTTCTTCTGGAATTTTCTTATTTCAAATAGAATTTCATTTCTTCGACCTGACAAATACGTTAAAAAAATAAAGAGAGAGAGAGAGAGAGAGAGAGAGAGAGAGAGAGAGAGAGAGAACACATTTGGAATTTTCCGCTTCCGGTCCAAATAACTAGCTTTTAAAACATAACGGAACAATGAACCTTCTATTTCATCAAATCATTTTTTTCTCATACTTTCACATTTACATTACCATCATTGCGTACATGTTTTAAACATCGAATGACACAAAGAGATGATTTATTTTACAGAATGTCTTTCGAAAATAACTATAGCTATACCTTCATAATTTGATGCTGAAAGCACAGATTCACGACAAACGACACATTGTCCTTTCAGTGATTTAGGTAACATTAAATAGGCTTCAATAACGACATGTCCACTACCTACCTTTTTTGCCTACTTATAAGATAGGTTGTAGAAATGCAGTTTCAGATGAGCGTGTTGGACCACTTGGATTCAAATATACCCGCCTGTTAGGGTTGCCCACGAATCTGTGTTGAAGACAACTACTAGGCGCAAATGTGTTTATTCAAGAAAAACACTGTCAGCTGATTGTTTAAACAGCAACTATATTGAGTGGGCGATGGTGCTTCTGGCGAGAGAACGCATAGCCTTGAGTGATCACCAGTTTGTACAAGCCCAGTACACATATAACCTCGGGTGAGCACCACTCTCGGTAGCTTTCTTCTACCCAGTTTCCCTAACAAGGTTTGGATCAAATCCTGGTATAGTTTTCGGGTACTTACCAACGATGCCCTACATTGGGAGCATCTCCTGGGGCGGATGTTATCAAGACGTTACCTCTTTGACAAACCGACCATAGGGAAATTCGAACCCAGCTTTCACAGAATGGAATGCCAAAGTTCTATCCATTAGGATATATCCACGGGGCAAATTTACAGGCTAAATGATATAGCAATAGTCAGAAATCTAATATCATCGAACTTTTGATTGACTAGTGCATTCGATTCTGACTGTATGCTCCATAATTATGCACATGGAACAGATTAAGTTAGAATTGTTTTAATCATTTCACCCTAATCAAGACAATAAAGTCACTAAGATGCAAAGAGTTAGTAAAATTGAAAGAAACCGAGAAAACGTTATTAAGGAGAAATTATATACAGTATTTACATTAGTCGGACTATTGTCCTCATCTTTGTCGCCATATTTGTCACAACGTTTCGGCCGTTGTACGCTCCGGCCTTCTTCAGGTGGTTGGAATTTCGAACTGAACCCTTTATTTCGATCACTGGGGTAGACTGTTCTAGTTCCACGTGCCATGTTTGATGGATGTCAGTTATCAGTTATCTCCTGCTAATTTTCCCTCTGAAAGTTCTCCACTGCCTTAACCAGGTATTGAACTCACCTTCTTTGGGTCTGTCACTGGATCTAACCAACGCCCTTATCCACTGTACCATGTGTCCTTGAGGACATTCCAACCACCTGAAGAAGGCCGGAGCGTACAACGGCCGAAACGTTGTGACAAATATGGCGACAAAGATGAGGAAATAGTCCGACTAATGTAAATACTGTACATAATACCTCATCTCAGAAATATAGACAGACTCTGAAGGAGAAATTATAATAAAATAAATGGATATAAAAAACAAGATGTTAATTAGTTGTTTTTGTCTGGCGGTATGTCAACACCTCTATGGGTTGTTACTAATTAACTCATAGCTGTGGGGGAGAAGATGTGAATTCATGCCTTTTCTCAAAGATTTTTGCGCGTAGGGGAATATAACGAACCCAATAGGAATTGGAATGCAGCTCTTCGATTAACAATTCTGTGCCATTATCGATTACATTGTCCACACATCTAAGTATGCAGCACCTGGTATTCCCAGACGGTTATCTCTCTAGGTACTAATCATACACGATGCTTCACTTCACTGACTGTACGGGAACCAGTGTTTTAATTTGATGTTTCTATAAGCCTTTGATGCATTTAAATTTTTAAAAATCGGAGTTGACAGGAAAGGAAGAATCCAGACGAGACAGGAAGTGCGAGAGAATAAACTATGATAACAGAAATTACGGTTACATCGATCAATTTCAACAGTACAAATGCTGACACCTAACTGCCAAGCTAGTAGTCCGCTTAAATTTTGCCACATCGAAGTACCAAAGATAAAAGTCCATCAGAAGAACTGCCATGAAAATTTTTATAGAAAAAGTCACAGGGAAGTTACATTACAGCGACGGAAAAAAATGACTGAAGCCGAGTTGAAAGATCAAGATCGATACCATTGCAGAATCCTCTTTGGATTTTGTCAAGAATCTCTAGATAAATAGCAGAATCACCAAGCCAGATGTAGCAGCAATATTCGAAGCTTAAACGAATGGTTGATTTATAAACGTGAAAAGTTAAGAAACTGACGGGAATATTTCATTGACATGACTCAGTGAAGCAGTTTTACTGACAATAGACTTTGCAATTCATTCAATATAATCTTTCCAATTATAAATGAATAAGTGCATTGATTATCAAAGAAAGATGTTGATCTCGCTGATCAAGCCACTAGCGGGATTAGTTTAACACCGGGGATCTAGTTTGTGTGGCTTTTTACGAGAATATATTTAGTGTATTATTACAATTAAATGTGATTCAGCTCGACCTTCTTTTAGCATTCTAATCTGTCTTTCTTTGCACTCCTGTCAAAATACTGACGCATTGAGTTTTTTTTTTTTTTGTTATTATATGAAAAGATGTAATTTATCGACAGACCAAAGCCATATGATTCAGGCCCCAAAAAGTGTTTCGTAGTCAGCTTTCTTTTATAATCTTTTCATTTAAAAATTTGCAGCATCTGGACGCGTATGTAGTTTATCGTCTTACCCAGGTCGGTGTGTAAATGTAGTTTTATAGAAAGACGAAATCTGTATCTTGTAAGAAAAAAGAGACAAATTTACCATACGAAAGGAATATGGCTTATAGTGAAACAAATGCTTTATTCTTGTATAAATATGGTTTTATAGACAGACAACAAATGTATCTTGGAATAAAAGAGCGAGAAAAATTACTATACAAAAGAAATATGCATCTTGTAAAAAAAAAAGAAGAGAGAAATTTACTATGCCGAAGAACATGGTTTATAGTAAATCCTTGTGAAAATTTGGTTTTATAGAGAGATTAATCTGTATCTTGGATAAAAAACAAGGTAAATTCGACATACGAAAAAAATGCTTTCTGATGAAGCAATTGTATTTTTCTAAAGATGTGATTTTATAGACAGACGAAATTTGTTTCATGAAAAATGAAAAAGCAAGATGAAAAACGTGCGAAAATTTTTTTTATAGTGAAGCAGATGCAAATATGCTGAAGGGATACTTTTCTTTTATAGACAGACAAATACAGTGTCACAGAACATTTCATACGTTGACACAACTTTTAAATAAAATGTGACATGAAAGAATTTTATAATTATAAAAGGTGTGTGAAACTGACCCAAGTAATCATTCAATGATATTGTATCATAATATTTTATGGCTATATATATATTTTTTATGGCTATATATATATATTTTATGGCTATATATATATATTTTATGGCTATATATATATATATATATATATATATATATATATATATATATATATATATATATATATATATATAGAGAGAGAGAGAGAGAGAGAGAGAGAGAGAGAGATATATCTATATATCATATATATATATATATATATATATATATAGTTATAGATATATATAGATATATAGATATATATATAGATATATGTGTGTGTGTGCGTAATATTGATTTTATATATTTATTGTGGCCGCCACATTTTTCAGAACTCCGAACAGAGAAATGTTCTAAAGTGTGTGTGCGACGAAGTCACCTAACAATGATCCTAGTGTTTAAATTCGGAGTTTTTCTTATACTAGACTGGTTATCAAGCATGGCTACACGACCCAGTTTGCAGTACTATTTATCCCATAGCCCTGGTGAGGATGAAAGTGATTCATACCCTTGGATGGATTTCGAAGACGGTTTCTCATTCTGAACCTCTAACCATTACCGTACCTGTACATTATATACATACATACATACATACATATATATATATATATATATATATATATATATATATATATAGAGAGAGAGAGAGAGAGAGAGAGAGAGAGAGAGAGAGAGATATCGCTAATGATGTACGTAAAATGATCGAGTCCCTGTACAGCTTCAGTAAGTACCTGACATGTTATTCTCTACCTTTATAAAATCCTGATCAGGCCGAAAATGGAGTACCGTTGCCAAATTTACACAGAAGCTGCCCATTCCTCACCTTCCTCTCTTGAGTTGAAAAGCGTCTCCGAGTCGTTGTTGAAGTAGAATTATTTTCCACCCTCCAACCTCTCTCTCACAGGCGGGATGTGGCGAGTCTCTCACTGCTCTATCCCTACTCCGATAGAGAAGAGCTCGGACGAACTACATTCCTTGGTTCCGCCACGTTTAACCCTCACGGTTGGGTCCGGTCGAGCTGAGTTCGAATTCCAGTAGAGTCCACTACATTCACTTTTGTGCAAATAAATTTAAGAAATGTATGAATCCTCTTCTTCTCCCACTAGCTATGGTTAAAAAGGCAACTTCTCTACCGCAGAAAGAAATGGCAACCTACTGCGGGTCAAAATACTATCAAAGTTTTAAAAAAACTTCCATAGTAAAAATACCAGTAATACATTTTTTTTAAATACTAGTAATAAGTTTGAATCTCGATAAAAACCTCTTTACAAAAAATAATGAAACCTGATCTACAAACTGATATATTACAAAGAAAACATATTCTATTCATACGAGCCTATCCTAAAAAAATGATAAAGTCTCTCCGTACAAGCAACACTGGGTTCACGAACCAACTCTCTCTCTCTCTCTCTCTCTCTCTCTCTCTCTCTCTCTCTTGCCGTGTTTTTATGCCCAGCTGATCTCGCAAAAAAAAAAAAAAAAAAATTGCATACACTCAACCACACTCGCGAATTCTCCAAGCTGGAGGCCGTGTCTTTCTTAAGTCAGGGCAGCCATATTTCTTTTTCCTTTCCTACACTCGTTTTTCACGCCAGGCTCGCTTTGCCACACGAGGTATGTCGTCTTCTCTTCTACAAAATGCACTACGAATCTTGAATTGTAATTCAGTTAAAAGCCTAGATTATTTTCTGCATTTATGTCAAAACTCTAATTTAATTACCCCTATATCTTCATCAAATCAGTAATCATTACAAAAGAGGACACTGCGACGTAGTGCAATGGTTAACCGCGCGTGTCTCTCTAGATCAATTACTGCCCCACACATTCGACCTTGAGCCACATCTAAGCTACGCTTAGAAAATCCGTTTAGCACTTCGGCGTGGTGTAATAGTTAAATAGCTAGATCAATTACGACTAAAGAGTTCGATCTTCACTTGGTGCCCCACACATTTGACCTTGTGTCATATCTAAGCTACCCTTAGAAAATCGTTTTTGAGCGCTTTGATGTGGTGTAATGGTTAACAATCTCGTCTCACTGGGTCTGGGTCTACGACTGAATAGTGAGTTCGATTCTCACTGTGCGCCCCATTCTTCCGACTTTGTGCCACATCGAAGCTCCGCTTACAAAACCAGCCTCACCATTATTAAAGTGAGATTCCAATTAAACAGCCTTCGTTAATTTGTATTTACTAAATTTTTGAAATTATTAGAAATAATTTAAAAAGACATTATAGAATATAATATCGTATATATATTTATAGTCCACCTGTAACATTGAAATTAGTTTCCGTAAACGTCCGGCAAAATCACTTAGAATATTGGTAATACAAATCTTGTCCCCCACTCCTTTCCTTATTTCAACCTCGCTAATTGAAACTAAATTAAAATTTACGCTCTTTCTGCGGATGAATCTTGTTTAAACATCAAGTTCATTCTCGGACCCTTCCGCTTTCAGGAATCGTAAAATATCTAAGAGGACTTTATCTCCCAATGAGGCTGTTAATTCCATCTTGATGCAGTTCTTCTCTTTTTGTATCAGAAAGCATAGCGAACATTTTTCGAAACTACACAAAAAAGACAAAGGACCTTTTAGGCAAGAACACAAATTTCTAATCATAAAGCTGTGCCAACAAATGCCGACATCAACACATAGTTATGAAAACTTTGAGTAAGGAGCTTAAAAACAAAACAAAAACAACATTTAAAACATTGTTTCAATGAAAGGGATCTTTATATTAAAAACAACATTCCAACAATCGAAGCACACAAATTGACCGATTTTCTTTGAGCTGATTGAAACGAAATGTAAATATATTTTCTTAGTCATGAGCGTTGCTTCCGCGACATCCTAAGTGCTTAAAAGGTTTAATAGCTTCGAGGCTTTTACACCAACATCATTGTAATGACACAGAACAAAAAGAATAACTATTAAAACGCGCCAACGTTCATTTGTACATCATATTATTATAATACTTAAACTATTTTCTGTTTTATTTCTCTCTGTAGCTCTTTCACTGTAACATCATGCAAATTCTAAACTCGGTGTTTTACGATCAAATTTCATACTATTTTGTGAGTTCAATCTATAAACTTCAATTGTGTACTTGGATAGTTTTCCATCGCTTTAAGTTTCTCACATAATTGAAACATCTCCACCGACTGTCCGGAAGCAATGCCTCTGCAGGGAAGCTGTCTTCCTAAACACCTTAATAGGTTTACGAAAATAAAAAAAATATATATATATGGCGTACAAGCGGTATGATGACTGTCGCCTTCTGGTCAGTCTATTTGCTAAACAACTTGAATGGCGTCGTTTTCAAATAGCTTTTTAGGTTAGGCTCAGCCCGACAGGGAGAGGAAAGAGAGGCCTGGTCATCAGTAACCGTTGACGTTCTCTGTGTGTAATTGTATATACCAATGGTGAAGCAGAAGTAACGACAGTTTAACAGGACAATTCCACTTGCACAGGCTTACGGATTTAGAGCGTTGAAACTAGGTCACACATGGAAAATCTTGCCGATTTGCACATGCGCATTTCTATAATCGGTCTAATTACGAATTAATGGCCGCTTCATGTTAAAATATCTTGCGGGGCACACATTTAACGCTACGCTAACAACAAGCAGAACAATGTTGGATTAGAAATGTGGTTCCGACATTTTGGGGGCCAGGCCCCCCGAAACATATCTAAAATACTCACATATTCTGTGACATACAATTCTTATTATATAAAGAGTGAACTCCGATTCGCGTGGATGACAACTAAAAGTTCATTAACTTAGTCTGAACAAGATTCCAAAAAACATGACATCCATGAAAAAGAAAAACGAACGAAAGTACACTTGAAGTACTGGTGAAGAATATACTAAGAAATTATTAACATATATATATATATATATTTGTATATTTAGACAGCAATCCTTCCTTTATGCATGTTTCATAAAAAACGACAGACAAGGTACTACGGTTGAGCTTTTTATTTAATATATATATATATATATATATATAGTACAGGTAATAGATCCGTTGGTATCTCTCTAAAAAGAGGGATAGGGGCCCGCTGGAATAGACCCGATATTAATCTTATGATCCTAAGTTGGGGTTATATGAAGAGTGAGGTTTTGAATTGAAACAAAAAAGGACCGAAAGGGGAGTTTATTTATGACTAAGGTCTTTAATTATATATAAATGAATTTAAGTTCCCGCCAGAGAATACCAAATTATACTAACAACAAATATGTATTAATAAAATTAATAATAAATCGAATTTAGGCAATTGCTATAAAGAAAGAATTGATTTAAGGGTTTTAATGTTAAGGATATGTTAAATTATTAGGAAGAACAAGCTATAACCGAAATTCTTTAAAAACAGACAACAAAAAATTAAATAAAAAAATTAATCAAAGTTTGTTGCATAAATTAGGGGACTGTTATACGACATGATTAATATGAAGAGTAAAGAGAAATTGTAGAATTTAGTTATCGTTATATTCGACATTAGTGGGGGGCTTGGAGTTAACAAGTAATAAGTTAATATCTATTTCTTATATAAGTTTAAACGTGTCTACATTTTAACATTATTTCGTTCCTTTGATTTAATAGTTTGCATTGATTATTGTATTCAATTATTGTAATTTTTCCCCTTTAAACATAGAATGCACGATCTCTAAGATTATTTTGAGTATGAGCGAATCTATTTGAGGATTCAGACGTTTCTCCCGGCCTACATCAGGTGTCTGTCGACCAGAGCAACATTCAGCGTGTACATGCGACATTTAAATAAAAACAAATATATTAATATGAAAAGGGATTAAAGATTAAACAACGTATTCCATTTTGACATCGAAAATTCTGTTTTAATAAAGAAAATGAATATAATTTGCCCAGATTATGGGTTTGATTCGTTATGGCTTATCAACCCT
The DNA here is from genome assembly GCA_903632075.3 of Acanthosepion pharaonis. Taxonomy (NCBI): domain Eukaryota; kingdom Metazoa; phylum Mollusca; class Cephalopoda; order Sepiida; family Sepiidae; genus Acanthosepion; species Acanthosepion pharaonis. Next base: position 3,147,929 of record CAHIKZ030000746.1, on the reverse strand, counting down.
TTGTGGATTAGTTAGTTTGATTTGATTTTGGTTTATTTTGTTTTACGTCATATCCACTTCAATGAGTTATTTAATGCCGACATTTTTTTAGGATAGGCTCGTATGAATAGAATATGTTTTCTTTGTAATATATCAGTTTGTAGATCAGGTTACATTATTTTTTTGTAAAGAGGTTTTTGTCGAGATTCAAACTTATTACTAGTATTTTTAAAAAAAAATGTATTACTGGTATTTTTACTATGGAAGTTTTTTAAAACTTTGATGGTATTTTGACCCGCAGTAGGTTGCCATTTCTTTCTGCGGTAGAGCAGTTGCCTTTTTAACCATAGCTAGTGGGAGAAGAAGAGGATTCATACATTTCTTAAATTTATTTGCACAAAAGTGAATGTAGTGGATTCTACTGGAATTCGAACTCGGCTCGACCGGACCCAACCGTGAGGGTTAAACGTGGCGGAAACAAGGAATGTAGTTCGTCCGAGCTCTTCTCCATCGGAGTAGGGATAGAGCAGTGAGAGACTCGCCACATCCCGCCTGTGAGAGAGAGGTTGGAGGGTGGAAAATAATTCTACTTCAACAACGACTCGGAGACGCTTTTCAACTCAAGAGAGGAAGGTGAGGAATGGGCAGCTTCTGTGTAAATTTGGCAACGGTAATCCATTTTCGGCCTGATCAGGATTTTATAAAGGTAGAGAATAACATGGCAGGTACTTACTGAAGCTGTACAGGGGCCCGATCATTTTACGTACATCATTAGCGATATCTCTCTCTCTCTCTTTCTCTCTCTCTCTCTCTCTCTATATATATATATATATATATATATATATATATGAGACGTCCTCCCGCCCCACCATATCAATTCAATTGTTTACAAATACGTTTGTAGTTGCGGAGCCAACTACATAGGGAGAACAACTCAGCGCTTAGACACTAGAATAAAGCAGCACGTTCCTACTAAAATTAGAAAACACACCTTGCCGTTAAGTGGACTCGTCCCGAACGCCTACAGTTCCGCCATATGCGAACATCTTTTAAATAGCAGAGATTGTGCCGTCAAATTTAGTGTTGACTGGTTCACCGTGTTGGCCCGGTCACACTCTGTATTTCACCTGAAGGTTCTGGAGGCGCTTTACATCGGGTCCCGCAAGCCTTCTTTGTGCAAACAACGTGAGTGTTTGTTGGGACTCGCTGTCATCTGCCTCTAGTTCCTTCTTGCATATACAAACATATATATATATATATGCGTAATTTTTTTTTTTTCCACCTATTCACATTGTACATTTCTCTGTTTTAATATTGAATCTCCTGTGGAAGTTCGACGAGCGGGAGCGAAACCGGTTGCTCCCCCTTGTTGTTGATTTTTTTTTTTTTTATTATTTAATATTGTTTTAATATGTCTTGTAATATTAAATTTTATACTTTTATTTCGATCATATATATATATATATATATATATATATATATATATATATATATATATATATATATATAAGATACGATACGGTAATGGTTAGAGGTTCAGAATGAGAAACCGTCTTCGAAATCCGGCCAAGGGTATGAATCCCTTTCAGCCTCACCCCAGCTATGGGATAAATAGTAATGCAAACTGGGTCGTGTACCCATGCTTGATAACCAGTCTAGTATAAGAAAAACTCCGAATTTAAACACTAGGAACATTGTTAGGTGACTTCGTCGCACACACACTTTAGAACATTTCTCTGTTCGGAGTTCTGAAAAATGTGGCGGCCACAATAAATATATAAAATCAATATTACGCACACACACATATATCTATATATATATATCTATATATATATTTATAACTATATATATATATGTAGTTATATAGATAGATATATCTATTTATCTCTCTCTCTCTCTCTCTCTCTATATATATATATATATATATATATATATATAGCCATAAAATATTATGATACAATATCATTGAATGAAAACTCATATAAACCCGATGCTTTAATAGGTACCTACCCCATATCCGTTTTTGTAGTTGTACGATTGATATTATCAATCCGTGTTGTTTATTTATATGAAGTAGTTCATATGTCCAATTTTCTTTGTAATATGGCAGGATATAATATAAATAGATTTATAAGGGCAATAAATACGAAAGGAGGCTGATTTTTGTTCGTTTTATGAGTCGAAAGCCGTAGTTTGGTGGGAAAAAGCGTCGGAAATATTAAACAGCGGCGAAATAAATGTATTAAAGGATAATAAACATCCGAGATGTTTTTTTTTTTTTGTTGTTGTTTTTTAGCTCTGTCAATCCAGCAAACATCTCCAGATCAGTGCCACCATTTCCTCTAACTCGAGTCATAAAAATCATGGCGTCGATCATTCCTATATATATAGCTATTTTTTTTTTTGTTATTTTTGTTTTTGAACAGGGGCGCCCCGATCGTTTTCTAGCGCGGGAAAACTCGCAATTGGCAACGACTGCTTACAGAGTGCATCAAGTCTGGTATCTAATGTTTATTAGTTCATGTTGGATATTCACAAGACAGCTCGAAAATCCAAAGCAGGATCTTTTTTAGTATTTATGCAACAGCAGAAAGAATTACGTATTTGGTCGATCAGTGCGTTTAGAAGTTAATCGAGCAGACTTACATCAAATACTAATATTAAAAGGTCATTGGCTACTAAGAATGTTACACTTTCGTCCAAAGACATCGTTGATTGATATTTGCATCTACTTTTCAAGGTGAGCTTTGATTTTGAACCTGCGTGATTTTTTTAATACCAGCAATGCAATCTTTGTAGTCACTACTGCGTTTTAGCGAACAAATACGCCAAAATTTCCATTCGCCTAAATGATCATAAGTGCATCCAATCGAGTACTTCGACGTGATGTAATGGCTAACGAGTAGAAAGTGGTGTAAGGCATGGATGCGTCTTCTCACCAGACCTGTTCAACAGCGAGGCAATTCTCAGAGAATTGGAAACTACCATGATTTAGCATTGGCGGCCACAATCTTACCAATATAAGATACGCAGATGACACAGAACTAATAGCAAACATGGAAAAGAAATCACAAAATCTTCCACAGAAGGTAGCGACGGAGAGTGAGAAGAAAGGACTAAGCATAAACTACAAGAAGACAAAGTGCATGGTCGTCAGTAAGAAGATATGCCCGACATTTGAAGGCCGAGAACACTAGAATCAAGCGGACACGGAGGTTTAAATATCTGGGAAGCATCTTGATAGAGGACGGTAAGTGCAACACTGAGATCCGTAGGCGTATTGGGATGGCCAAGGACGCATTCCAAAAGCTGGGCAGAGTACTGCGAGACAGGAGGATTTCTTTGTTAACAAAGAAAAGAATACTGAACTGCTACATGACATCTGTCCTTCTTTACGGCAGCGAATATTGGACGATTTCCTCAAAGATGAAGAAGAGACTCGAGGTGACAGAAGGATGCTAAGGATATCATGGATCGAGCGTGTGAGCAACGATGTGGTCATAGAGAGGTTCACCTCTCGTCTGGTTCACAATCCTATCCAGTCTCCTGAACAAGAGTAGAGGTTTATACCTGGTTTTCTGTTTGGGATTGGGTTTCCGGTTCCTACGAAAGTCTACCCATCCTTCATCCACTCATAATAATCCCCTTGCATCTTAGGGGTATTATTGCCTTGCTTGTGGTGAAATGATTAAAAATAACCTTTCGTTAATACTGCGGCGTGTTTGAACATTCTTCAAAATGTTTTTTTTATTAATTAAGACGAACTTTTATGATTGTTGCATGGACTAAGCGTGTGAGCAACGATGAAGTCTTAGAGAGGATGCAAACAAGGAGAAGGCTTATACTTAATATTGGGAAGAGGCAGCTGATGTTTCTGGGACATATAATGAGGAAGGAGGGCCTGGAGAAACTGATACTCACGTGTCGGATAGAGGGAAAGAGAGACAAGGGAAAACAACGCGTGACATACCTGGCGGACTTAAGCAAGTGGATGACAGAACATGGTCTGGGGGAGGTGGCAGAGGGAAGGATATTGTTGAGAGCTGCAAGGGATAGAGGGAGGTGGAGAGCCATGATCGCCTACGTCCTGAAATGACATGGCACATAAAAAGTAAAAGAAAAATGAGTTCGATCCTCACTGACTGCTCCAAATTTCAGGCTTTGTACATCATATAGGCTGCACTTAGAAAATCATTTTGGGCACTTCGACGTGGTATAATGTTTAGCAAGCTTGTCCAGCTAAATCATTTTTTACAGTAATGTTCACCCTGTACAAGGCCCATGGGCCACTCGTGATAGAGGATTATGTTAGGAAGCAAATTGTGCGAACAGGAGGGTAAGATAACGGTTAACCCTAGCTTTGAACAGGTTAAGATTGTAGTGATCGGGTAAACATCCCCTTGGAAATCGGTTCCTTAGAGTAGTGGTTCGCGTAATTCACTTCCCACTGATGAAATAGACAAGGAATGTAGGTGGTTTCCTATTATGTAAGTGGCTTGTCGTGAAGGTTTAAACTGGTGTGACCAAGGAATGTAGTTCATCCGAGTGAATGTATTGATAGATGAGCGAGTGGCTTGCTACACCCTACCTGTGGAACAGAGTTTGGAGGACGGAGAATAATTCGTCACCTAAAGGGCTCAGAAACCCTTTTGGACTATATGAAGTCAGAAGATTGAGGTCTGGGCAGTCCCCCGCCAAATATGACAACAGTACACCATTTTTTGCCTTATCTGACCCTTGTAAAGGTTGGGGATAGCAATCGATCGTATTTACGAGTTCCATTTGAGGTAGGGTAAGAGTTTGAGGCCCAGAAGTATTTCAAGGCACGGTGCTTCACCGAGAGGACATCCATTCATCCTGATTGTTGGTAGTTCGGCGTCACATCGGCTTCAGTTGGAAGTCGGTTCCATTGGGCAGTGGTTCGTGAGGAAAAAGCTGCTAGAGGATTACGAAAGGAATTTGGGTGATTTGTTACTATGTAGGTGGCATGGCGCGTTCTTACTGAGAAGGTTTGCCTCAGCGGGACCAGGGAATGTAGTTCGTCTGAGCACTTATTTTGGAAATAGCGGTAGAGCAGCAAGAGACGTGCCACATCCCGCACCTATGGGAGAGTAACTGAAGACAGAAGAGTGATGTCAGGGCAGCTCTCGTCCAAATATGACAGCAGTATTCCATTTTTGACCTGAGCTGGCTCTTGTAAAGGTAGAGGATAGCAGGAGGAGTCTGGTACTTACTGGACTGGTACAGGGAGCCGACCATTTTACCCGCATCCTTCTATCACCTCTATGCTACGCTTAAAAAAAAACAACATAAATACAATGTCTGTATATGTAAGTAAACACTATTAGACTCGTCTACAGAAGGTAACTGCATAATTAGAAATTAGAAGAAATTAATATACAAATATATTTTGTTGTTTTTAAAAACAAACAATTTTTGTTATGTTATGTATACAATTCTTTCCTGTGTCGAATTTTGCTGGCACATCTCTGGTGCTTCTGACACGTGTCTAAAGATTCCTGACGAAATCCAAAAAAAAAGAATAGGCAACGTTATCGGTCCAGACCTGGCATCTCGGCTTCAGTCAGTTTCCCACCGTTGTAACATACATACTCGTTGCCTTCAGCTTAAATGTTCAGATGAACTTGCCTCGTTGGTATCTCGGTTTGACAAACATTAAGCGTAGTATTTGATATCTGACCTCCTGTATGGCAGTGAGTGCTGGACAATCTCCTGAAAGTTGAAGAGGTGAGTTGAAGCAACAGAAATATGGTTCTACAGATGCTACTTGAACTTGTGAGAAATGGAAAAAATTACTTGCCAAATAAAATAACAGCTTGGATTAAAATTATGGATCAATACCAAAGATGTCATCAATTGGTTTACCAATATTGATAATAAACCAAATTGCACCCTATTACAGTTTGATATTGTGGATTACTACCCGTCAATATCGAAGGATCTATTTACGACTGCCCTGGAGTTTGCTGCTGTGTATTCTAACCTGGCAAAGGAAGACATAGATATAATTCTCAGTGCAAAAAATCTGTCTTCATTCATAATGGGGACCAATGGATAAAAAACAATAACGACCTATGTAATATCACTATGGGATCTTTAGACTCAGCAGAGTCTTCTGATCTTGTTGGTCTTTTAATATTGTACAACTTCACCGCGCACCATGAAATAGATATTAAAGACATCGGACTGTATAGAGATGACGGTGAGGATTTCTACTAATTTTAAAACAGACAAAAATTAGAAAGATTATATTTAGTGAATTTAAAAATCTAAACTTAAAGATAACAGTCTGTACTAAATTGAAAAGGGTAAACTTCCTCGACGTAACTCTAGAGGTTTGGAAAGAAGGGGAACTTAATACTTAACAACACGAAGATACAGTTGGGGTCTCTGGAGCACATGATGAGGAAGGAAAGCTTGGAAAATCTGATGCTCATAGGACGGACAGAGGGCAAGAGGGGCAGAAGAAAACAATGCCTAACTTACTTAGTTCGCTTGAGTAAATGGATAACGGAACAGAGGTTATGATAAATAACAGGAAGAGAAAGTTTATTAAGAGCTGCAAGGAGCAGCAAGCAAGGAGCAGGAGTCATGATCGCCTACGCCCTCGGGGAACACTAGATCAGCAGCTAGATTTCATAATTTGAAATGGCTCATTTTAAACATGAGTTCTCTGTTAATAGTTTCGCACTTTTAACTTGTTGAATATGTTACAGTTTTTGTGTATATATGCATGTAACTAGGTTATTTATTATGGAAAAAATACATAATTGTGGCACAAGGCCGAAAGGGGAGGGGGTAGAGGCTGGTCTTCACTAACTATCTTATACCTAGCTAATCTGATTCACGACCCATTCATACGTTACAATTTACTCATTCACCACAAGAACTTGTCCATCACCACTCAATCCTTCATGCACCATAATACCGGATTCTCACAAGGGGACCTACTAAAACGCGCCCTAATCCATAAAAAAATTGATGATACATAAAAATGCTATACATAAAATTTAATAATGATAGGATGCAAGGGAGGGAGATGAGCCCAATAAAAAAACTAAAAATAAACACAACATTCAAACTAAACACAAACTATATGTTAGTAGGGACCGTCCAACCCTCAAAACAGAGAGGCCGCTGTATTCTGCCCAGAGGACAAAATCAAGAAGCACTCTCGCTAAGGGAGTGGGAAAAGAGGATAAAATATTATGCCGGAATGGGTAATATAAAGCTGACCCAGTCGAGATGAAAAAGGGGACCAAAACAAACTGGGGAGGTTGGGAATCTCAACTTGGACCATAACCAAAGAGCAGCCGGGATACAGGCCAGGAACGACACTTACTCACATTAACTAGGTAAACTGAAGCTTGTCTAACCTAACCAAGGGAAGGGTTCCACAGGAAGCCACCCCGATGTGCTATAGGTTAACCTAAAAAAGAAAATCAAGGCTAGCCCCGGTCACACGAACCAGGCTTGCTACTTTTACCCACCTTTCGCCAAAGACTGTCGAATGCAATCGTTTTCTATCAGATCTAATCTTCATCTTGAGCTGATGCTCAAAGAATTGGATTAGATGCTGATAAGAAAGACGGTTGCCCCGCAAGACTTCCCATTCGTGTCGTCCAAATCACCATTCGAGCCGTGGCCATCAGCATCAGAAACACCATTCGTTTCTTCCCGGAATACGGGGCGACACATTGTCACACGCGTATGCGCGATCAATGGACACAAGCTGTTCGGGGAGCGAGACGAGCCGTCAGCTCGCCGACATGGTCCCATAAGGGGCGGACCCGGGGCAATGGTAGAAGGCGTGCGCAGCCGTTTCTTCTAAACCAAGACCACACCGTTCACAGTCTGGCAAATCCGCCAAACCCCATATGAAAGCCTTGTCATTGAGAGGCAGCCGATTCCGAGCCAATCGCCAGGTAAGCGAAAACTCAGGGTTACTGAGGTAATCCGCCGCTGGCGCCCAAGACCAATAGGAGCGATAGTCCTCCTCCGACAAGCCGAGCGTATCACGTAGTTTATCCTTCGCGCGACCCTCCACTAAACCACGATAGAAGACCTTCCTAGGCCGTGAAAGGTCACTGGACCGGGGAATGGCCTTCAAGGCCAATTGACACTCGCGGATGAAATCCGACTCATCCCGGGGCCTACAACGGCGCTCGGCCCTCGAGATGGGGGGACTGATAGTAAGGCTAGGGAAGGCGTCCCTAACAATCCCCTCCAGAATCGGATCTCCTCTAGTCAATGCGCGGCGTAGGAAAGCCAACCTAGAGGCACGGATGTGACTCATAAGGTGCGGCATTCCCAGCCCCATGACACGGACGTTTGGTGCAGACTCGTCTGTCGACCCTGTTCACGCGTCCCCTCCATAAAATGGAGGATAGCGATCGCTCGAGCACCTTCCTGCGGTCCTTACAGAGAGGAAGTACGGACAACCGATAAAGAATCAGGGGAAAATGTATGTAACACACACCTCCGCCCTGCCCTTCACGGACAACCGCCGTCGATTCCAAGTCCGACCGGCAGAATCGACCTTGCACGTACTTCAGACCAATTCTTCTCCAGCTGGAGGTCAGGCCCAAACCACACTCCAAGAATGCGGACAGGACCGTCCGTCCAACCGAAGCGGCCCGGAAGATCGACCCCCTTCCAGGCACCTAACCGCAAGCCGGACGACTTGTCGCGGTTTATCTTGGCCCCTGTCACCTTCTCGTACCGATCAAGCGCCTTCTGTACCGCCTCAATGTCGCTGCGGGACGACACGAAAGCAGATACGTCATCGGCGTACGCGGAAACCCTGGCTCGAGACCCTCCAGGCACGGCAATTCCACGTAGGGCCGGACTGCCGGTCTCGTCCTTCAGCCGGCGAAGGAGAGGCTCCAACGCCAAAGCATAAAGGAGAGGCGACAGCGGACAACCCTGACGAACCGACCTAGACAGCACGAACGCGTCCGACAACCTTCCGTTCACCTGTACCACAGCACTGGGGAGCGATACAGGAGGCTAATCCAGCGGCAGAAGTTGGCTTCGAATCCAGCGGCCTGCAGGACAGTAGCAAGGTAGCGATGGTCAACCCTATCAAATGCCTTGACTGATCCAAATTGATCAGCGCGGCTTCTTCGTCGCCTTTACACCCTCTATGATCGTGCGGATCAGATGCAGGTTGCTCTGAATTGTTCGGCCCCTCACAGAACAAGTCTGCTCAGGTCCCAACAGAGACTCGGCAACTGACTGCAAACGCTCCTGCAGGATCTTGGCCATAATCTTTAACTCTGTGTTTAGCAGAGTTATGGGCCTGTAATCATCTAGGTTCCCCCACCACCTTTGCCCTTTTTCAACAGAGTGATCACGCCCCTGGTAATCCGATTGGGGATAGACCCCGACCGAAACCAGTTGTTGAACACTGCTGTCAAAATCGGAACAAAGATGTGCGACAGCCTCAAAGTACAATTCATAGGGCAAACCATCCAGACCGGGCGACTTGCCTCTGCCGACCTTCTTCAAAACCACGTAGACTTCGCCCTCCGTAATCTCTCCCTCGCAGCTAGCCGCTTCAGTCGGCGAAAGCCGAGGAAAGTCAGCCAAATAGCTGCGAAACTCCTCCTCACGGAGACCAGGCTCCTTGGTAAACCGGTTCCCGAAATGGCGCCGAAACGCCTCGCACATATCGTCAGTGGCCCGAAGAGTGTGCCCCTCCGGGGATTTGACTTCACGAATGAAACGATCGCCACCTCGACGGACCTCTTCCCTGCGCAGATCTGCGCCCAAGTTCACAGCTTCGGAAGACATCTTACTTAACTTATGTCTAATTACCTGGCCCATGTACCGCTCGCTATTCAAACGATCCAGGGCCGCCCTAGCTGAGGCTATCTCTAGGGATCCCCCAGCCACCGCCCGGGTGTAACTAGCTTTTAAGTGTCTTCACCTTTTCAGCTCTATCTAGAGCGAGCTGTTTGCTGAAATCAGTGGTGAAAGACCTAATCCTAGACTTAAGGCGTTCCCACCACTTATTCCCGATAACCGCCCCCACTAATTCCCGCTGCACTAATCTAGTTATTGCTCCCGGAAGTCCTGCCTGTCCAGTAAAGACAGATTGAACTTCCAGTAGCCAGCCATTCTAGGCCTATGATCTAACGCTACACGGGCACAAACGAGTTTGTGGTCCGTGTAGCCTACCCAGTGGAACGTAGGGCAATCTAGCAGATCTATGTCGGCTCTTCTAACTAACATTCTGTCAAGGTAGCTAACCACCTTGTCAGAAGGCCAACCAAGAGCCCACGTCCACATGTTCCCCCTGGGATGATCGACCCGGCATCTATCGACGAGACCATAATCGTCGATCAGATCAACCAGGCTACGATCGTCCCTTCTCCCACTAGCACCCCGCCCCCTGTCTAAGTCGGGGTCCAGAATGGCATTCCAGTCCCCATTAAAACCAGGCGCGTTGAATCAACCAGGAACGGCCCCAACCGCCGAAAAACGAGACCCGCTCCTCCTGGTCATTGGGCGCATAAACCGCAACGACTCGGAACGAACCACTTTTCACGGCAATATCGGCCACGATCAACCGGCCCTCGGCATCGGAATGCACAAGGTCCACCTTCGCATCAAGAGTCCGTCTGACTAGCAAAGAAACTCCTCTGGCAAACCGGTCCCCATATGCTGAATAGACAACAAAGTCATCCTCCAGCACACACGCATCGGCACTGCAAACAAAGTGGGTCTCTTCGATCGCGGCGACATCCACATCCAGAGACAGAAGGTCCCGGAGCAGGCGGGCAGCCTTACCCCGATCCCTTAAGCCCCTTACATTCAGAGTCGCTAACTTGGTTTCCATTTTCTAAGCCCTGAAAAATATAAAACACAGAATAAACCTACTCACATACAGGGCGAAAATCTGCAGGTGAAAGGATCCCGACGGATTGTCCTAGGCTGCCCACACCTAGATCCGACGTCATTCGTCCTTCCAGGACAATCCCGCCGACATCCGAAGGATATGTTAATTTCAAACCCCTATACAAAGAGGGGTGGAGAATAACCGGGACCCTCCCAGCACAAAACTGTCTTAGCTTTTTTAGATGTGGAGAATCCATCTCCACCATCCTTATTTTAGGAAAATTGTCCTTGGCTTCCGTCACATGCGCCCAAACTTTTAGGTAAGACCCTGTGTCTCTTACACAGGTGAGAACCCCCGGGGCCTCTGGGAAATTCCTCGGGTCCTCTACAGACTTCCCGTCCACCCCCTCCAGCTTATACAAAAGCCCCAGTTGGGCTCTCTTTTGGCTGGACAGGGCCTTTTTATACTCCTCTTTGTCTACCCGACAAATGTCCTCGGGTCCCGAAAAAAGTTTTTTCTTTTTCTTCCCCCTGGAACGGTGGGGAGGGAAAGAGGTGGATGTGTACAGGTAGGTTAAAGATGGGCTAAGGGGAGAATTGGAGGGAGGGGGGCCAAAACCCAGGCAGGGAAAGAAGAAGTACTCCTGGCTTTATGTGTTCCCGTGTTCTGTTTCGGATCCGCAGGAAACAGAAAGGAACCTGGTTTTGTCTCTGCTCTCCTCCGCCTTACTACGCCCGGAGTGCTTTGATGTTTGCGTTTCTCCTTCCTCATCCTCCTCTCTACTTCTCTTTAAGGAAGAAGTTCGAGATGCAGGCATATCCTCGACCTCCATCTCCTGCTGCTGCTGCTGTTCTATGTGTTGACTCTTTTGGGTTTGCGCTACTTGCTTCCCCTCTACTGTTCTTTCAGCCTTTTTGGGGTTTTCCAAGCTTTTGGTATTTCCCGGCTTTTTGGTGATTTCTGTCTTTTTAGAACTTTCTGCCTTTTTAGGGCTTACGTTCTTCTTAACACCTTCTGCTCTTCTCGGGCTTTCTGCCTCCTTAGGGCTTTCCTCTTGCCCCTTTTTTTGTTGGCTGCTGTTTTGATGCAGTCTCATCTTTCTTGGGAGGATATGGTACATTTCTTGCTCTCTTACTCACCACCTCCTTCCAAGTATCTTTAGGCTCCTTTTTCTCTGTAGTTGCTGCTACAGCTGCCTCATCCGCACCTGCTTTTGTTGCTACTGCTGTTGTTATAGTTTTTGAAGGCTGCGGCAGTTTGTTAGGGCACTCCTTAGCCATGTGGCCTGGGGTGCCGCATGACCAACAGCACGGCTTCCTCCCTTCTACTACAACCAACATCCTTCTGCTTCTGCATGTGAGGATATTGGGGACTTCCTTAAAGCTTTCCTGCGTCAGGGTGACCTGTAGCTCAATGTCCCCAGTCGCGATTCCCGATTTGCCAAGAACCGCCCTCACTCCTCCACTTTTCCAAATTTAGTGAAGAAAGCCCCCATTCTGTCTTCACTGATGTCAGCTGGGACACCGTGAACTGTAATTTTGGACTTCCGCGTGCCCATATATTCTGTCCTCAATCTTAGGTTTTTAGTTATTAATACATTCCCTGCTAATGCCTTTGCTTCTTGCTCCGTGGGGAAGAGAATGTCCCACATGGCATTCGACCTTCTCGCAAGGACTCTCGGGTAAACTTTTAGTGTCTTGAGGACCTCTTCCATGGTCTCCCTGCCTACCCCCACCAATTTATGGCTTTTCACATCCGAGGTAAGCAGGGAGACGATTCTCGGCTTTACGGCTTCCCACACTTCTGTGATCGTTACAAACTCATTGTTGTGAAAAGAATCCTCGAATTTACTGAACTGAGCCTCGTAGTACTCAGCATCCTTCTTTACTTGCTTATTTATACACCATGCCGTTTCCACAGGTGACACCGGCGGTGAAGAATTATTTATATTTTCCTCCGCCATGGTGGCAGGCCACCACGACGGAACGAATATACCGTATCTCTTTTCTTTTTTCTTTTTTAAATGTTTTCCCGAATACGGAATGTAACAGCCAAAACAAACCAAAAATAAAAGAAAAACGTGGACAACCAAAGATATACAGTAATTCAAACACAACAAAAATACAAACCAAAAAACGTGGGGGAGGGAAAAATTACAAACAAAACAAAAGGCGATGAACTCAACAAAAAGACACAGAAATACACAACTGAAAATAAAGAAAAAAGTAAAAACAAAAGCAATTCAAAAAAGGTTTTTAGGAAAACAAATCAAAATCAAAATAAAGAAACCACTTATCAGTTCACACTGGATTTCACACAGTTCGTCACACTACACCACCTCGTCCAATAAATCAAAAGACCTGGGAGAGGGGGATATATGCCTGTAACTAGTGAGTTAGTCAAAATGACTTAATTCCCTTTATAGTCTACCAATAGAAGATTAACCAATCAGAAGCCGCAGAACATTGTATCCGTCGTGTATAAAGGCGGCCATTTTTTGTTTAACCTACCGGAATGACCAGTGCCAACTTGTCAGGCGAAGATGAAGAAGGAAGAACTACGCTCTGCTACTTTGCTGCAATATCCACTGCGAACCTGAACTACGCTTTCCTACTGTCTCCGAAATATTCACTGCTAACCCCTGGATTCTATACTCGAAGACGACCGGCATGAATTTGGAACAGAATACGCTTCTGCTCGCTTGTTATCACTCCTTAAAAGTCGTTGTTTGTCCTCTTTTTCATATTTTTTGCGTCTTAGTAGCTTTATTGCCTTTCTTGGGGCGAAATGATTTTTTCTTTAAATCGTCAAGGTTTGACTCCTTGAATCATGTTTTGATATTGTCCTCGGTGTTTCTTTCACCCCCCTCCTTGCATCCAGTGGCATTTATAGTCATGTTTGAGGCAAAATAATTTTTAAAATTAATAAGAATCGTCTAACATTATCATGTAATAACACAATCAAAACAAAATCAAAACTTGTACGAATCTATCATTAAAAACACTATTTACAAGGTTCAGACTGCTGTCCTCATCTTTATTGTTATATTAACGACGTTTCAGCCGTTGTACGCTTCGGCTTTCTTCATATATTTGAATTTCAAACCGAACCCTTTATTTCGTCCACCGGAATAGATTGCTCTAGTTCCACATGCCATGCCTCTTCCGGATATGACAGTTTCATTTATTTCCCTTGAGTAACTCAATTTTTTTTCCGTGGTCGGATATTGAACTCACAACTCTTTGTGTCAAGTCACTGGATTATATCAACCAACGTTTTTATCCACTGGAACATGCGTCCTTGGTGGACAGAATAAAGGTCTCGGTTCGAAATTTTAACGTATGTCCCCTGAAGAAGGCCACAGCGTACAACGGCCAAAACGTGAATATGATAATAAAGATGAGGACAACAGTATGAACAATAGTGCAAATAGTTACATTATCTCATCTCAGAAATACAGATAGAATTTATCATTGTTTCATTTGATGTTCATTAGAGTGGCTATCAAATTTGTTGTTGTTTTTTTTTTTGTTTGTTTTTTAGTAGAATTAACAATAAGCGACCTGAAATGGTTATATTTGTAAAAAAAAATAAATTACGGGTCATCTGCTAATAAAACTGTAAACTCTTCATAAATATTCTTGATGTAACTTTTGAGAGGAAATTTCCTGATGAGGGCACGGTTAAAAATGCGAATAGGAAATTTCCGTTTGTAAAAAAAGCTAAATAAATAAATAAATGCCTAATTTTAAATTAAAAAAAAAATATAACACTGCTATTGACGGGGCGAAGGGAAACTCATCTTCAGACATCTTATTACGCCTATCAGTTTAAACAAACAAAAAACAACTAGTCATTTGCTGCATTTGTAAAGACCAGAGAAAACGAAGAAAAAGCAAAAAGTAAAACCTGATATTAATATATTTTTTTAAAATTTCTATTTTGTTCCTTAGGAAGGAATTAGACCCAAACGGTGAATAATAACAACAACAATTTAATAGCCGAAAATGGAAAAGTATTGAAAAACAGACGACATAAAAAAACTTAAAAAAAAAAAAAACTGGAAAAATATATAATGAAACAGGAAGTTCAACTAATATATAATATTTTCATGCTGTTGGCTAAGAAATGTGTTCACATAGAACGAACGGATATGTATAAGCGCATGCGCGTACAATGGAGGTATATGCAAATTTTCGAATACCGGAGATTGGCTTTATAGTAATTTACTAAGCATAGTTAAGATGATGTTACAACCCCGAAAGTATGGAGCACCCAATGAGGATTGAACTCAATACTTAGTCGTAATTGATCTAGTCGGGATGCTGAAGGTAACATCAATCAGCTAAGTGATAAACATTTACTCAGAATAATTAAGTTCATCATTATTACATGTACGTGGATATAGTATGCTGACTAGCTTACGTAATTTTATGCTATCGTAAGTAAGTGCTTAAACACACATATGGATTATTTACTATCAAAATCATCTTTTTTATAATTGATTATGTAGGCAGACACGGGTTGCGTTTCTGCTTGAGTCTATATGTAGTCACAAGTTGTGTTTTATACTTGAGTCAATAGGCAGATATAAATTCTGTTTATACTTGATTTTTATGCAGGAATTAATTTTGTTTATACTTGAGTTTATCGGTGCATATAATTTGTTTTATACTTCACTGTATAAGTAAGCATATGTCCTCTTTATACTTGAGCCTATAGAGAGTCATAGGTCGTGATTATACTTGTATCTGTAAGAATAAAAGGAGTTATCATTTGTACTTGGATTTGTCGGTAGATATGGGCTTTTTTTATTCTTGACTCTATCAGCAAAGAAAAGTCATGTTCATATTTGAGCCTCTAGACAGGCATCTTTTTAGGTGTCTTTCACTTCTACACGGAATACAATCGGCGTGTTCTAGGCCACGCAAACTATGAAAGTCATAATTACACACACACACACACATATATATATATATATATATATATATATATATAAAACTGTCTCATTTAGACATATATCTGTAAAGCAGCAATTAAAACACTGATTACATTTACTACTTGGATTGAATTCTCGCCAGAATATATCTTACACATCTATAAACCTACCATTCCTCCATGCATTGAATATTGCTGTCACTTCTGGTCGGGTGCTTCTGCTATATATTTAAAGATTTTAGATAAAATACAAAGAAACATCTTCAAAGTTAATGGTCCTGAAATGGCATCCCGGCTTCAGTTAATATATATGGCGGGTAATTATATTCTTTGTGAGGCTCTTTGTGCAATTATGATTATAACCACACACACACACACGCACGCACACGCACACACTTGTGCTTATATATATATATATATATATATATATATATATATATATATATATATATATATATATATATATATATATATATATATATATATATATATATATATATATATATATATATATATATATATCTGAAAGTCCAGTGCACCTACTATATATTTAGAGATGCTTGATAAAGTCCAAAGAATAATATTATATTATTGCTACTGACCTATTGTCTCGGCTTCAGACAGTTAACCATCGCCGTAATGTTGCTTCCATGTGTCTTTTCTATAAATATTTCCATGGTAATTTCCATGATGAACTCTTCGCTATGGTACCTAGACATTACGTATTTAAGCGCAGCACTAGATTAGCAACAAGATCTCATCAATTTACAGTTGAGTTGGCTCGATGTAACCATAGGTCCTATGCTAACAGTTTCTTTCCTCGCACTTCTCAAATGTGTAACTCTTTTCCGGCTCCTTGCTTTCCAGTCAAGTTTGATCTTCAAAGATGAAAATGGTTATCCACTGCCCACCTGGTTATCCTTCTATTTTTCTCACTCCTTAGAAATATTTCCGCTTTCTAATTCTAAAACACCCAGTAACACCGCTGTGTCTAAGTGGCTTTACTTTTATTCGATTACAAAAAGTTCCTATTGCTAATGGCTTATGTGTTTTTTTGTTTGTTTGTTTGTTTGTTTGTTTTTTCCCGTGACCCGTATGGTCATAGGAATACCACGTGTACTGCTACCAGAGTAGAAGTGGTGTTTCTTGGGCAAGATAGCCTGACGGAACCCAACCCTCTGCAGGCCGGTTTTGAATTCAGAGATTTTCCTTCTTCTAGACCGGTTGCCACCCAAGATTATAGAACCCAGTCTGTCCTGCTATTTACCCATAGCTGGTGGAGAAGGAGAGGACTTATACCTTTCCGAAGGGTATTAGCACCTAAGTGAATCTAATGAATCCGACTGAAAGTCGAACTCGGCTCTCCGATTCCTCAAGCCGCTATCCATTACTCCACCGCGCCTCCCCGTACGTACGCATTTACCTACGGACGGGTACTTGTATATGTCTGCATATAGATCTACACAGTTAAGTGCATATGTAGCTCAAATACAGTATTATTTTAATAGAGGGGCGAATAATGCACTGAGGGTTATGGGGACGTATGTACGATTGTCTTTATATATGTGGGTGTGTTGGTTCGTTCTTTTGTGTGAATGTGTGCGTTTCTCTCGGCAGTCGGTCGTTCCCTGACTTATTGTTGGGCTATTGCTTGTGTCTGTTGCCCTGAACAATGTATTCATTACGGAGACCGTTGCCCGGTCGGCGCCGCGTCTCTCATTAGTGCCAATGTGACGTTGAAAATTGAAATTTTAAATGAAGATTTAAAGAGGAGTTGTAGGGAGACGTAAAAGATTAAAATAACGGAAATTATCTTTAAACTGTATTATCGTTACCGGTAAAGCATTTGAGGATGTGGAAATGAAATATTTAAATAGAAAGAAGGGAAATCAGAAGAAGAATCCAGAAAAGTGTGAATAAAAAAAGAAAAGAAATGGAATCAACAAACGGCTGAAATAGAAGAAGAAGAAGAAGAAGAAGGAGGAGGAGAAGAAGGAGGAGAAGAAGAAGAAGAAGAAGGTGCTGGAGGGGAGGCGTATCGACAAAACTGTGAATTAAATGAGAAGCTATCAACAAAAATGTCAACTAGGAAAAGAACCAAGGCAATGAAATAGAATAATAACAATAATAATAATGGTAAAATCTGTGAAATAAAAGATAATTGACCAAAAGCGAAATGCTTTTTCTATTTCGCTTTAGGTCGAAGGAGAAGATGCGTAAGAGTAGAAAGAAGAGTCATAGTAACAAAAATGGGAAAGAGAAAAGAATTGATAAGACACTAAAGAAGAAGAAGAAGAAGAAGAAGAAGAAGAAGAAGAAATATGGATGAGGATGAGGGCGAGGAGAATCGACAAGTTTATGAAGTGCAAAGAAGAATCGACAAAATATACAACAGAAAGAATTATACAATAATAAGAGGGGGAGGAAAAGGAGGGAAAGAAGAAGAAAAAGAAGAAGAATTTGAACATTTTTGAATTAATACAAGAAACGATAAGAAATTAACATGAAAATGAACAAACAAAAAACTTATAAATATAAAAGAGGAAAGAAACTGTAAAAGAAGAAAAACAATACGCAATATAAAGGGAAGAATACACAATGGATGTATAAAAAGGCAAGAATAGATTAGACTATATAAAAGAAAGAAGAGATTAGACTGTATAAAATAGATAGACAAAATCTGAAAAAGAAGAATCGACAAGACAGTATAAAAAGACAATAATATACAAGATAATATAAAAACGGATGGAGAGACAAGACAGCATAAATATGCATAGACAGACAAATTGTAAAAGGGAAAAATAGACAAGACAGTATAAAAACAAAAAAATAGACAAGATGGTATAAAAAGGGAAGAATAAACAAGACTGTATAAAAAAGGTAGGATAGAAAAGACAAAATTAAAACAGAAAAATCAACATGACATTATAAAAAGAAAGAATGAATATAGAGTATAAAAAGGCAAGAATGCACAAGACAGTATATAAAGGGAAGAATAGAGGCGACTGTATAAAAATGGATAGATAGGCAAACTGTGAAAAAGAAGAATTGATACAACCTTATAAAAAGGCAAGAATCGACAAAACCGTATAAAAAGTGAAAAATGGGCAAGACTGTAAAAAAAAAAGTATCAATAGACAACACAATATAAAAAGGCATGGATAGACAAAGTGTAAAAGTGAAAAATAGAAAAAGGAAAAATAGACAAGATCGTTCAAAAAGGAAGACTAGCCAAGACAGTATAAAAAGGCCACAATAGATAAGACCATTAAAGGGAAAAATCTACAAAACAGTATAAAAGGATAGAATCGACAACACCCTATAAAAAAGGAAGAACAGACAAGACAGTATAAAAGGAAAGAAAACACAGTATATGAAGCAAGAATTTACGAGACATTATAAAAAAGCAAGAATAGACAAGACAGTGTTTAAAGTGAAGAATCGCCCAGACAGTATAAAAATGGATGGAGAGACAACCTCTGAAAAAGAAGAATCTACAAGACAGTATAAAAAGAAAGAATCGACAAGACCGCTTAAAAGCGGTAGAATAGACGAGACAGTATAAAAAAAAGCATAGACAGACAAATTGTAAAACTGAAAAATCTACAAAACAGTATAAAAATGAAGAATCGACAAGTCCATATGTAAAGGGAAGAATAGACAAGACAGTATAAAAAGGAATGAGTACACAAGACGCTATTAAAAGTGAAGAATAGACAAAACAGTATAAAAAGGGAAGAATGGACAACACCCAATAAAACCAGAATAGACAACACAGTATAAAAAAGGAAGAACGCACAACACAGTATAAAAAGGGAAAAATAGACACGGTAGTATAAAAATGGATGGATAGCCAAATTCTGAAAAAGAAGAGACGACAAGACATTATAAAAAGGCAAGAATCGACAAGACCGTATAAAAATGGAAGGGTGAATAGACAAGACCATTTAAAAAGGAAAGAATAAACAATACGGTGTAAAAAGGGGAAAATAAACAAGACAGTTTATCCAGGGGAGAATTTGTAAGACAGTATGAGAAGGGATGGATAGAAAATCTGTAAAAGTGAAAACTCGGCAAGTCAGCATAAAAAGACAAGAGTGTATAAAAAGGCAAGAATAGAAATGGCAGTATAAAAATAGTTAGAATAGACAAGACAGTATAAAAAAGGAAGAATCGACAAGAGATTATAACAAGGGAAGACAGTATAAAAAAGAAAGAAGACACAAACTGGAAAGAAAAATTGATGAGATTCAAATAAGAAAATAATTATCAAAAAGACTTTGAAATAAAGAAAAATAGACAGAAATATAAAAGTGAAGAGGAAGAATTGCTAAAAAAAAGAAATCGTAGTAGCAGACGATAGATAGATAGATCGATAGATAGATAGATAGATAGATAGATAGATAGATCGATAGATAGATAGATAGATAATTAAGAGGCTTAGATAGATAGATAGATAGATAGATAGATAGATAGAAAGTTTAGAACAATAGATAGAAAGTTTAGAACGATAGATAGATAGATGATTAACAGGCTTAGATAGATAGATAGCTAGATAGAAAGTTTAGAACAATAGAAAGTTTAGAACGATAGATAGATAGATAGATAATTAACAGGCTTAGATAGATAGATAGATAGATAGATAGATAGATAGATAGATAGATAGAACGAAAGAACCGACCAAAATGTGAAAGAAAATCTAATAAAATTGTGAACTAGAACATAAATAGTGAAGACTGTGAAATAAAAATAAGTGTAGATAAGAAGACTGAAACCAAGAATTGACAAATGATTCTTCAAAACTGAAATAAAAATGAATCGAGAAAAATGCTAAATGAAAAGATGAATAAACAAAATTGTGAAACAGTGAACAAAGAATCGACCAAGTGTGAAACGAAAGAAAATCATAATAAACCACTGACCACAGAAGACAAAGAATAAAAAAAAAATGCCAAAAAAGAAGAAGAAGAAGAAAAGTTAGAACGATGACGGTGAAAGGAGACAGAAGTTTAGGAGAAAGAGAAGTATGGCTTAAACAGTGTATGAAACGCAAACGGAAGAAAATCAACAGAAAAAGTGAGGATAAATGGAGAAAGTGTAAAATGAAAGAGAGAGAATCGAGACAGGCGAAGAATTGATAAAGAGAAAGAAAAAAAAGAATTAGGAGAGAGCGAAATAAATGAAAAGTAAGAAGAAGGGAAAGAAAGGGAGAGAGAAACTCAAAGGAAGATGAAGAAAACGATTAAAAGATAACGGAAGATAAAAATGCAAAAAATGGTGGAAAAATGGAAGACAGAAACGGAGAGGGAGGGAAGCCATGAAGAAAATAAAAAAAAAAAACAAGAAAATAAAAAAAGAAATATTCGGGAAATATTCAGATTACTGTTCTGTTTTTAATCTCTCTCTCGTGATGTGCGAGGAATTCAGGAATAGTAAGCACACACACACACACATATATATATATATATATATATATATATATATATATATATATGCACACGTAAGAATTTATATGTGAAAAGGAAACAAAGAAGAGAAGAAAGAAAAATATTGTAGGAGAGAAAGAATAATAATAATAATAATACTGAAAAACTGTGTTAGTCCAAAATGCAGATTCTGTGATAAATATCCAGAAACAATTGACCATTTTGTATCAGGTTGTGCTGTATTGGCACCCACTGAATATAAAACACGGCACGACAGAGTGGGGCAATATCTGCATTGGAAAATCAGCAACATTTACGGAAAGAAAACTGCAAGAAATTGGTATGAACACCACCCTGACCCGGTTACGATGATAGGATCTATAAAAATTTTATTGGACTTTACATTAAACACAGCCAGAAAAATTAATGCTAATCGCTCTGATATCGTGATTAGAGGCCGCAAAGACAAAATTTCTTATTGACATGGCAGTTCCTATAGACTGCAATATATCTTTGAAGATATTCGAAAAACTATCAAAATACAAGGTCCTTGTAATCGAAATCTCAAAAATGTGGCGAATAAGACATTAACAATTCCAGTTAAAGTTGGAGCCCTCGGATTGATTAGAAAGGATTTCAATAGATTCATTGAAGGAATCTTTGGTAGCTCATGCCTTAAAGAAATACAAAAAATTGTACTCACAAGTACAGCCCACACCTTACGAAGGGCTTTATCGATGTAAAATATGTGCGATTTTTTTTTTAAACTGCTCAGTGGAAAATGCCATGATGCCATTTCTGGCCTTAGGTCTCTGGTTCTGTCCTGGAATCAAATGAGTAAAAAACAAGAAACTAAAGGAAATAATACTAACAATAATAATAATAGCAAGAAGAAGGAAGAGGAGGAGGAGGAGAAGTAGAAGAAGAAGAAGAAGAAGAAGAAGAAGTTTTATTCGGCTTTGCTTTGCAGGCTATTTAAAGCCAGAAAATATTTTTAGATTCTAAGAATTTTTTTATGGAGGTAGTAATGATGCAATGGCTCAAATCTTACTAATTAATCCAGAGCTGAGTGTGGGTGAGGTGGATTCATAGCTTTCCCAAAAGCATTTACGCGCAACTGAATATAGAACGGAACTGGAATTGGAACTCGTCTCTCCGATTAACAGTTCCGAGCCATTATCCATTACACCAGAGGCAGATTAAAGATTACAGCATTTGGTATTCTCAAGTGGTCACCCATCAAGGTACTCAGGCTCGATGTTTTTTATTTTCGGTGATCATACGGGAACCTGTTTTTTCAACGTGACGTGGCCCATGAAAAAATGAAAGTAATAAAGCACATGAGAAATGAAAGAAAGAAAAAGAAAGAAAGAAAGAAATAAAAAGAAAGAAAAAGAAAGAAAGAAAAAAGAAAGATGTGAAGGAAAGAATGCTAAAAAAAGGAAGTTAAATAATGGTTATATACCTTACCTATGAAAACTAATGGGTATGTCCCAATCCTCATAAATACGATGGACACAACTGCTCGTGGGAGACTACTTAGACAGTATATTAAGACCACTTACGGTAGTGCCCAACGTAATTATGAGGATTGGGACATGCCCATTAGTGTTCATAGGTACGGTATATATAAAAAAAAAAAACACCCCCTTCTTTTTTAGATTTCCTCAGCACAGTGTCAATATATTTTCCTTTTCGGGTTAATGTCGATTGTCTCTGTATCGCTTCTTTTCCTCTGACTTATTTGGATTTTTGCCTCAGGTGTTATCCGAGGAATGGGCAAATCAAATGTGTCGAAAAGAACTTCCATAGGCCCAACATTCACTGTAGTATCGTTCTCTTCATGCCTACTTTTTTGGTGCCTTTTGTGCACCATTTTCGGACTAAATATATCATCCTTACCGATTGTTTTGACGTTCGTTTCAACTTGCCAATATCTCATCCTCGTCGTCAAAATGTTGTAACCTAGAAAGTGTAACTGAAAGGTGAATAACCAAAACGGAAGTTGGAAATGAAATGGTAACATCAACAGAATACAATACTCGCCAACAACGTGAATTAGATAAACTAGTGCTCGAGGGTGGATTACTTAGACAGCATATTATCCCTATTTTGACTTGTCTTGGGAATCGGTCCCACAAGGTAGTGGATTGTGGGAAGAAGCTTTTCGAGTGGGACTTACTTCTAAAGAGAAAGGTAGCTAGTCAGAATATTTTTCAATGGAAATGGCGATAGAGTAACGAGAGGTGTGCAACGTTTCGTCTGCAAGAAAGGGGTTGTGAAAAGCAGGTCCGCTTCAACACTTTTGCACTCAGGACTGTAATGTGAGGACTAGGCAACTCCAGCCCAGATATGACAGCTGTATTCCATTGTAAATATAGAGGATAGTATAAGTCAGGTCGTTACTGGAAAACTGCAGTACCTTTTGCGATGGATTTTATAAAGGAGTTCCACATGAGTTCTGGGGTGTGCTTAAGTCCCAATAGGCGGTCGGCCAAAGAGACCCCTTAAGAGAACAACCATCTATCATTCCATCATCTTTAGCACTAGATTGGATGAGTTCCCCTTGAGTTCTGGGATGAGCAATAGTCCCAATAGGCGTCAAAGCAAAGGCCCTCCTTAAGATAACATCTTTTCATTGAGACAGACGAAAATCTCGCTTTTGTTTGGTGTTAATGAAACATTTTTAAGCATTGCACCCCAAGCAAGTCGAGAGTGCCACGAGCACGCAAGGGGTTAAAGAGGGTAGAGAACAAGAGGAGTGTTCGGGGAGGGGATAAAGAGAAGGACGGGGAACAAGATCAAGGTATTAGAAGATGTCGATTGATATTACACTTAAATATTTGAAGTTATCAGGGAAGCAAGTAAGAGGAAGAAAATTCCACAGACGGGAAATGCGAAAGAAGAAGCCATTCGAGTAGAAAATACAGTTATATTTAACCGTTTCGACAATGAAAGGGTGGGGCCGAGATGCCAGTCATGCAATCTGGGAACCAGAGAAAGCAAATCGTCGGAACAGTTGCCGTGAAAATATTTACAGAAGAGACAAAGTGAAGCCAAGACACGTCTGCGAGAGAACGACTGTAGACTAGATGCCAGATCAGGACATATCACATTGCATATCTGTCTCTGGATTTTGTCGAGGACCTCGAGACATACAGCAGGGCACCAGACCATATATAACAGCAATATTCCATGTAAGGGCGGATGGATGATTTATAGATTTGAAGGATGGACACAGATGAGAAAAACTTTCTGGTACGACACAGAGAACCAACTTTCCTTGCGGTAGATGAAGCTATTGAGTCTATGTATTTGTTCCACCTTATATCAGCGGACAGTGTGAGACCAAGGAGGCGCAACGTGGCGATCTCAAGGAGTTGGGCATCAGCCATCCCGATGGGGACAGGGAGAGTTCCCTGTGGTGGGTAACTGAGAGAAGTTTCATTTTGGAAGCATTGAATTTTACAAGCTGTTTCCTGCCCTAGTCAACCACAGATTGGAAGTGCTTTTTGAGATCGGCGGCCTCGTTAGGTTTGTCAACGATAACAAATTTACTATTGAGGCAGGAGTAAATAGTAGTGTCGTCTGCGTAGATGCCTACTTGGGAACTGATGACATCGGGATGGTCGTTACTAGTTTGTTTCTTTTAGCTACTGAATGTGACCAGCTAGTTCTCCCCTCCCCAATTCAGTTCTTAGAGTTAGGTCAGATTAAGAGTAAAATGAATAAGCAAAGAAGGAAATAATGAAATAAAAATACTTTTGATTATTTACTAATCTCTGGTATACACAATGGGTAAAAACTTCCATTTTGTAATGCCATATCCACAAAGGTTGTAGGCGATCATATGTCTTCCTAGCATCTATACATTATGTTTCTTACTGCTTTTATTCCAGATTTGAATTCACACTAGTCCGTCTCTAGATTGGATGACATCTAAGGCTCGAGAGCTAAGCCAGTGCTACTATTTAACTCTTACCTGTCATGAAGAAGAGATTGGATCATGACTCTGTCCGAATTTGAATTCAAGTCGCTGATTTACTTTTCTGCGCCGGTAGAAGTATCGGTAGAAATAATCTGATTTTCGAGATGATCATACTAAACATCTCGTTGTCTTATTTTATTAATTGAATTCAACCATTATAAAAAAAGGTTCTGAATACTATTCAACACTGGAGAATTCACTGAAGCAAATAAAAATCAGTGAGAAAAAAGGCGTTAGAGATTTTACAAGGTACGCACTTGTATTTTACAAGGTACACACTTCTATTTTACAAGGTACGCTCTTGTATTTTACAAGGTACGCACTTCTATTTTACAAGGTACGCTCTTGTATTTTACAAGGTAAGCACATCTATTTTACAAGGTATGCACTTCTATTTTACAAGGTACGTACTTGTATTTTACAAGGTACGCTCTTGTATTAAGATTGATAGCAATAAATGCATAGATAAAATCAAAATTCAAGATCTGAGTTCAACGAAACTAAGATGGACAGATGGGGAAAATAAAATAAAAAGGCAGAGGCTAACGGCCACGAAATGAACCAAGCTGAACGCGAGCGGAGGCTAAAAGAAATAAAGAATTACGTGAAAGATGGATGTGATAGCGTCAAAGGTCAACTATTGTCAGGCCAAGATGAAAAAGAAGTGACGACGTGATCGGCGGATGGATATGCTTAAGTGATATTCAGTGTTCTTTTACTGTCAGAACAAGAAAAAAAATAATAGGGGCACGAAATAAGGGCTTGGTTGAAAGAGCAAAATCAGAAAGAGGAAACAGAAGCAGGAGCCGCTTAAAGATATCAGTAAGTGTCAAAGTAGAAATGAAAATTGCGATGAGAAGCGCTAAATGTAGAATGGACTCTTTTCAGAAGCGGCGGGAAGAATTAAATGCAGGTAGGAAAAAAGGCAGAACCATTCACAAAATGATAGGAAGGAAAAAAAAACAAAAAACGAAAGACACAAAATAGCAGGACCTCACCCGGGAGCTAAAAATCCGAGGAGATTATAAGAGTCGTATCTACAAAAAAAAAAAAAACTGTATGTGTTAATAATATGTGCTGTTAGTGTACTGGATAGTGTAATGGCTCGAAATGAGATATCGTGAAGATTTTGAATTTCCAAACGAGTTTATTACATTCACTAACGGGCAAATATCATTGGGAAAGCTATGATTCCATCTCTTTTCGTACCAGCGATAGGTTAAATAGCAGGATAGACTCGGTTATATAGCCATGGTTAGAAACCAATCTAGAGGTGGTGACGATAAATAAAAACAACCCTCCAGCATTCTGATGATGCCTCGACCCATAACATTTCACGGTGAGTGAAATTATTCAGTCGTGTGAGTTTTCGCATGTTTTCGCATTCTGCTACAGACGGAGAAAGGTTTTTCACGTCCTATAATAACTGGTAAACTTATAACTGTGCCAAAAGGTAAAACTGAACAAAAAAGAAGACGTCAGCAAGGAATGATATTATCCATAGAGCCGTAGAATGATGACACTTGCAAGGTCAGTGAGGGTGGTTTACAATCAAGGCACGTCCAAACGTCCACGCGTGAAGAGGCTTTACTTTTACCGTTCATACAATAACCTCCTTCAGATTACGACCATATAGCGTTGAAGCACCCTTTCCCGTACGATCACCGCTTAAGCAACGTCAAGCCTGGTCAGTACTTAGATGGGTGACCGTCTGGGAAACACCATGTGCTGTGTAATGGAAAATGGCTCTGAATTGTTAATCGGAGAGCCGAGTTTCAATTTCAGTAGGACTCCTTGTTTCCCTTACACTCAAATACCCCTAGAAAAGTTGTGACTCGACCTCTTCTCCCCCAAGCTATAGGTTAATTAGTAAGATTTGTGTCACTAAATCATTATTATTTCTGAAAAATGTTCTTATGATCTAAAAATATATATTCTTGATTAAAATAACCCTCAAATTTTTAATAAACCGTAGTAACGTATCTGTCTATATTTCTGAGATGAGGTATTATGTACACTATTTACATTATTCGGACTATTGTCCTCATCTTTGCCGCCATATTTATTACAACGTTTCGGCCGTTGTACGCTCCGGCTTTCTTCAGGTGGTTAGAATGTCGAACTGAACGGTTTATTTCTGTTCTAGTCCCACGTGCCATGTTTTTAATGGATGTCAGTTATCAGTTATCTCCTGTTAATTCCCCTCTCCAAGTTCTCCACTGCCTTAACCGGATATTGAACTCACACTCTTTGGGTCCTTTCACTAGATCTAACTAACGCCTTTATCTACTGTGCAATGTGTTAAGGCAGTGGAGAACTTGAAGAGGGGAATTAACAGGAGGTCACTGATAAGTGACATCCATTAAAAACACGGCACGTGGAACTAGAACAGTCTACCCCAGTGAGCGAAATAAACAGTTCAGTTCGACATTCCAACCACCTGAAGAAGGCCAGAGCGTACAATGGCCGAAACGTTGGAATAAATATGGCGACAGAGATGAGGACAATAGTTCGAATAATGTAAATAGTGCCGTAGTAAACGAATCAAAAATTAAAATCGTTAGTATCCCTCTACCTTGAGTGTCTCTTGGGCCTTGTATCTAGTGAACATTAATAAGAAACAAAAATTATCTAGCAGTTCAATAATATTTCCTTTGTTTCGAACGAAATTCTAATCTTTTTTGCATTGTTATTATTTTTTATTAGTAGTATTAATTGATAATTTATTTTTCTCTCAACACTAAATATTTTTAATGTCACAGGTTCAATTGGCAAACAAATTCATCTAAAATATCCCCATTCTTTTCATGTTTCTTTGATAAAAAGCCGGTTCCATACAGGCAACTTCTTCCCCAGAACTATTACTTTATGGAACAAACTCCCGAGAGAAATTCTTCCCAGACAATAATCGTGGCGTCTTTAAATGCAGCTTTATCCTATATCTATCTTGTTGTCCTTAAAATACTCTCTAATACTCTCTCCTGCATTCACTAATGGTCTCACTGAATAAGCTTGCTTGACAGGATTTTGATCCGTCTAAAAAAAACGCTCGGCAGATTGATTTGTGCTTTGAACTGTATAATAAAGTTTATCATCTCTCACTGTGTCATGATAAACAATGTTCTACAGCAGATACTATCTTGCATATTTGAAAAATCTACTTTTCGTCCATGCATTGAATATTTCTGTCAGATCTGATCTGGTGCTTCTGCTATGTGTACTTAGAGATTTTTTGATAAAATTCAAAGAAGAATCTGCAATTTTATTGGTTCTGACCTAGCAGCTCGTCTTCAGTCACTTTCCCACCGTCGTAATGTAGCTGTCCAGTGATTCTTCTATAAATATTTTCATAGTAATTGTTCTGATAAACTTTTCTGTTTGATACCTAGACTTTTTGAACTTAAGTGTAGTATTACATTGGGGGAAAGTTCTCATCAATTCACTGTTGAATTGAACCAATTCAACAGTGAATTGATGAGACCTTTCAACCAATGCAACCGTAAGTTCTATGCAAACAGTTTCTTCTTTGGCACTTCTCGCTTGTGGAACTCTCTTCTGGCCTCTTACTTTCCAGTTAACAAAATGAAATATCAATCGTGATCACTTGTCTCCTTAATTCCTGTTCTTTTATTATTCTCTCATTTTAATAATGTTTTTTTTTTCTTTTTCTCATATATTTCCCAGCCAGTAACCACCCACTTACGCGTTAGTGGGTTTAATGGCTTCCTAGAGTTTAAATGATTTTAAAAAATGTTATGGGATCCTACCCATAATACTAATAATGGACTATTCCATACTTAACAAATACTGCGCCTCAGTAGTATGCAAGTAGAGTCAGTAGTTCACTTCTGAACCGACTGTTCGGTTGAACTCTCTGCCTTCGGGCGGAGAGGAACCCGAACGAGGCTTCGCCGAGGGGCGGAGTCTAGTTCGGGGAGGTAAACCGGCCCTGAGCCCGTTTATACGGGTTCAATGGGCATATTTTTGGGCCGAGAACACGGGCTCGGAGAACCCATAATAAATGGTGGGGGGACTGAATATCGAGTCAGTAGTTCAAGTAGAGTCAGTAGTTCAAGTCGAGTCAAGAGTCGAGTCAGAGGCAGTCCGAAACAGAATCGCGTTCAGATAATTACTGCAAGACATTGGAATAGGGATACTGGTCGAGACTACATTGTTCTCTCTACTAAACCTGATTGTTCGTACTAACACTTCTACTTCTCTGTATATATTCCTGTTTGTAATATATCTGTATTATTCCATATCCCTGTTCGAGTTCTTCTTTATTGGTTCTACCTTGGACTATCACTGTGGTACAAGGAACCGGACCATAACAAAAATGTTTTAACTTACTCTGTTCAAGGGTTTGTTTGTTTGTTTAGCTGCATATCAGCTCCTTATGGGTTATTCAATGCCGAAATTTAATTTTCTTTGATCATTAGTAATTTCCTTTACAAAAATGTATTGATAGTATTTGTCTCACAAAAATGTATTGCTGATATTGTTATTATAATTTTTTTATACTTTCAATATAATGTCCGTCGTCATCTTCTGTCTTCTTAATTCCTGTTTTTTCATTGTTCACTCTCCTTAATAAAGCTTTATTTTTCTTATATTCTTTCACATTGGACAAATCATTGTGCCTTAGTGGCTTCATTGCCTTGAATGTAATGAAATGATTAATAAAAATCTTCTATTTGCCATTTACATTCGGATCCTACGCATACTGAATTTATGAAAATGATACAGATGGGTTCCTTTCTTTTTGCTGTTGATTTTGTTGTCCAAGACTTTTGGTTAGTTTTCTAAATCGGAATTGTATACGTTACACCCGCTTCCTGGAAAATCAAATCTATTGCGGTAAAAACAAATATTTCGAACAATAAAGATAAATTTAGTTCCAACTAAAATAAAAAAATAAAAAGAAGATATCTAATAGGAAACACTAAAGAAATATAAGAGGCAATTTGATATATTGTACAAATTTTAAATTGATGTTATAAAAGCACATGACAAACTATTAAGAAAGCATTTTTTAAACATGTACAAATATCAAATCTTATTTAATTTTCATTCACATTTAAGGTCAGCAATAGTTTAGCTGCCAATGCAAATCTATAAGTTCTACTCTCGGATTATTTTCTAACTTTTGATCTAAGCGATGAACACTTGTTATTGAAAAATTATTGCTTTTTGTTGAATGATGACATTTAACTAAACGGTCACTTCCCAAGAAATCTGTACGTCTACACTATTATCCGTTTCTTTGTCGGAAAAAGCTACAAATTCGCGCCTAATGAATGTTAGGCAATGTCGATGTTTTGTGGCATTAGACGCTGGATCGGAGTCCGGATGATGCGTTAATATTTCCAACTTTCATTTGCCATTGTTATTTAAAGAGAGAATGAGCAGGAAAAAAAAGTTTAGATTGGAGTTTCTAAAAGGTCACGTTCATATAAACCGAGATTTCAAATAATAAAAAAACATAAACAAAACAAAAAACTACAAAAAAAAAAAAACAGGAAAAATCTATCCTAATTATTTCCGTCATAAAGTAGAAAGCATTTTCGGCCCTGACATTAATATCGGTTGAAAATCGTTCGCTTGGTGGAGCATAACTTAATAGGGTGTGTTGCCTTGGGAAGGAAGCGATTTTAAAATATTCGAAAAAAATTAAAGACTAATACAACTTTAGATGTTAGAACAGAAGGCTGGAGACTTTCAAGTTGAAGGTTTGATAAGACCATATTAGGATGATTAACAACAAATTAAAAACGCCATTTTGTCCTTATTTAATATACAGTCATTTTGCTTCTTTTAGTTCTAGTATTGCAATTGTTCAATCCTTAATATCCTATTTTTTTAACAAAAATGCATGTAGAAGAAGATTACAACATTCTTTAGGACACAATTACGAAAATCATTACGAAAATCCTTATGTAATGATTGCAAAATTCATTATGAAATAATTATTAAAAAAAAAACTTAGAAAACAATTGGGAAAATCCTTAAGTACGGATTACGAAATACTTCAGAAAACAGTTACGAAAATTATTACGTAATGATCACGACCCTCCTTAGGAATCAATTACAAAACTTCTTAGGTAATGATTAAGAAAATCATTTGGGAACAATTACAAAATACATTATGTAATGATTACGATAAACCGTTAGGCAACTATTTCGAAAAATCTTAAGTAATGATTATGAAAAATCTTAAGTAATGATTAGGAATATCCTAACGTAAGGATTTCGAAAAATCAGTAGGACATCCTTAACATAATCATTATGTAAGGTTTACGAAATCCCTTACGTAATCAATAAAAATCATAGTCATATTTACAAAATTCCTTGGGAAACAAGTACAAACATACTTACGTAATAACTGCAAAGTACCTTTAAAACAATTACGAAAGTCCTTACTCAATGATTACGAACTCCTTAGCAAATAATTACGAAAATTCTTACGTAATGATTTCCAAAATAACTCGCAAACAATTACAACTATCCTTACTAATGAAATTCCTTACAAAACTTTACGATAACCCTAACGAAAGAAAATTTCACGATATAATTTGGAAGGACCTTACGAAATTATTAGGCAGATGCAGGGAAACAGTGACGAAAATCTTTAAGAAACAATAATAAAATCTCTACAAAATATTTACGGAAAAACTTCCGAACCAACTAAAAAAATAATTACGGAATGATTACAAAAAATGATTTCTCTTGACTGACTCACCTTTTATCAAGATCATGCTCATGTATCTCACCATTATTATTATTATTGTTGTTATTATTATTATTATTTGATATCTCATACAGCTACAAATTTATACACGAATTATCGCGGTTATCGCTGTAGGCAAAGGAACAAGACGTCTTCTCAAATCTCGCGAATATTCGTTAGTATTCTCGTATTATGAGATTCAGGTACGAGAATAAAATTGACAGGATAGAGTATAGTGAATTCTTCTGCTAAAAGGGTTGTGCACGCGCACATGTGCGTAGCCATACACACACACACACACACACACACACACACACACACACACACACACACACACACATATATATATATATATATATATAGCATAATGAGAAGCCACGTATATTAATATGTATATATAAAAGTTTCAAATTGAAAATTATAATGTTTTATTTTATGAAAGTATTTATTTAAATTAATTAAAAACAGTAATTTTAATTTATTTGTAACTCAATTTTTCTGATGAAAAATTGAGGACAATTTGAAATATCAAATATATATATAAAAAACAAATAAATACTTTCATAAAATAAAAAACATTATAATTTTCAATTTGAAACTTTTTTATATATATATATATATATATATATATATATATATATATATATATATATATATATATATTTGTATGTGTGTGTGCGCGTAATCCTTTTATTAAGACCTTATTTAAGTGGGCGGCTGGTTTTGTCCTCATACTTTCAAAAAGGACTTCATGAAATGGGATTTTTACTTTGGCTTTATCTCCCGGATAGTCACAGATTGCAGCAATGCTACCTGAAAATTATCATCTCTGAGGAAATTATTCGGCCTCCGTATAGAAACATAGATATGTCGTAGCAGTTCTGCACTCTTTTCGTTGTTTTTAACGACATTTAACTATGAATTAATACTTTGCTTAGTTTCTGGAATACATCTTTCCCTATTCCGATGGACCTCCAGATTTCTGTGTCGTGTGCAAGGTCTTTTTAGTATACGAATTAAGACAAAGTTTCAAATGTCATATCTCATTCTGGCTTACTGGTGCATGACAATCTTCCTAAGTTATTGGCTAGGACAAGATATATATGTACAAAAACTACCTTTATAGAATTTATCAGTAGGCAGAGAGAAATAAGATGAGTCATGTTTTAAAAAAAGACTTGTTAAAGGGCTAAAATATTCGTCGGATAAGTCGTGACATGCAGCCCTATTCAAACAAGAACGTGAATGCAAAAATAATCCTGTCCTAACAGGTGACTGTAAATATCTATAATCCACAATGCGACTGAGAAATAATGACTACAACAGACAAATACCTAAAATATTCGGCATAAGCTTTTTACGACTGATCTTCAGGAAATCAGAATTGACTTGTTTCCTGTGACAATTTCATTTTTAAATGTCAATCACACTCGCAAAAAAGCGGATTCCTAACCAAGGAATTTTTTTGTTTTGTTTTGTTTTAGTCTTGGTATCTTTGACGGCAGAAGTGACATATTGGCGAGAAGGCAGCCAGCAGTTAAAGACCAAAGGTAATCTTGACAAGAAGTTCCGATTTTTCTTCTCTCGAACGAAACCGGGGGACAAATCTTTGCGAAACGCCCGTCGCGAATGTCCGTTCATATGACATGCGTGCAGAAGGTGGCCTGTTGCTTGACAACTCAACGAATATTTTTTGATATAATCAGAGTCTGAGGCTTTAAAAAGTAAATCTAAGCACATACTGTTATTTATTTATTTTATGAAAAAAAAATGGGATTTTTTGTTTAGCTATATTATTTTCTTTCTATTCTTTAGTTCACTTATTTAGCAGTTTACATAACGAATATTTTTAAATACCGAAATTTCAGTTTTTCCTTTCGATATCCTAGGTTTTTTTTTTATCCAGTTCGTTTTTTACTGGCAATATTTTTTATTAAACATTTTTAGTACCAGTCGAATTAATTTCATTGGCTTCGTGTACAGCGTTTTATTATGATTTTGATTATTATTATTTTAAACTAATAACCTCTGCATCATCGTCTTTCAAACTTCAATCATTTCACGCTGCGCAAAAGCCATGAAAAGATGCACGCATTCTATAAATGAAACAACAAAAAATTACTCCATATCGTCTCAGACGATTTCATTCTTTATCTCTTATTCACCTTACCGCAGGTATTTGCGTCTAGTAACAAAAAACATTTAGCCAAAAAAAAAAAAATAATAATAATAATATTTTTTAAAACACAAAATTTAGGAGAAATATTAATAAAAAAAAGCAACAAAATAAAAATGAATTTGAAAAGACAAAAATGGAAAGTATGAAAGGAAATGGCAAATGAATGATTGCAAGGAAATCTTCCGTGATCTAATTCCAGATTCTCTGACGAGTCGATCTTAGTAAAGGCATCAGCTTAATTAAAAAATTAGTGAAAGCTTTTTTTTTCAAATTACTTTTGATTTCAATGTGTTCGTCTGAAATCACGCAAGCAGTATTTTTTTTTGACAATGCTAACAAATAAATGTTTTCAAACCGGACCTCTCGTAGCTCAAATAATAATAATAATAATAATAATAATAATAATAATAATAATAATAATAATAAAAAAAAACAATGCATGTGTTTGGTTTTATCTGTCTCCAGACGAATGCCCGGATCTTAAATCTTTGTCAATTGAAAAACGAATTTAAAATATTATCATTGTTTTATAAACTTTATTCATAATATTTCCATGTGAATCACGTGGAAGCGAAATTCACATAATATTTTTTAAAAATAAATATTTGAAAACTGTATATCGTGTGATTTCATATTGAAAAGCCATAATTTTTTTTTTTAATTTTTTTTATTTTATACTAATGTTTAAATGTTGACGGTGCTACCCAAGAAATTGCTCCAAAGTAGAATTTCCAGAATTGGATAATGAAACACCTTTATCAGTGCTCACATTCCAGTCTTTGATAGAGTTCAATATCGTTTACACCGTTTTGTGATGGCTGACGTATTTTTCACCCTACAACCTATTTCTCACATATGAAAGCTTCAGCCATGACCTCTTCAAGTCAACGTTCAATCATTATCTATCCTCGTCATTTCAATCATTATCTTTCTTCGTCATTTCAATCATTATCTATCCTCGTCATTTCCAACTTTCTACCATGTCCCTTTCCACTCATTTCACACAAATTAATTTATTATTACCATTTTAAACGTAACCCTGTACCACGAGAGGCTCTCGAGCCATGTGAAAATTAATAAAAATTAGAGAATCGTTTTTGATATAGAAACAGTAGCTTTATAGCATCTTTCTCAGGAAAGTTTTAAAAAATTTACTAAAATGTAATAAGGCTAGTCTTTTTTTTTCTGGTAATTATAGTAGTACTAGTATTCATAGGAGTACGAAGACATAGCTCTTTGTATTAGTATTGTCTTAGTATTCATAAGAGTACAAGACATAGCTCTTTGTTCTAAGGTTGATAGTAAACCTCGTTTTATTTAAATTTAGAATGAAGAGAAAAAAAAGGGGGAACACCTTATAAAGTCTCTTTTTTTAAATAGATTTTCCAACTAAACTATAAAGAACGAAATGGTATTGAAGATGTACATTTTGTTTTATAACTGCGTTTATTGGCTAAAAGACATCAATACCTGAGGACATATCGTTTTATTTAATATATACAGTATTTAATAGCTTAATAGAGCCTCGAGTATCTTATGCCTACTCCCATTTCAACAAGGCATATTCAAGAAAATATCATTTAGTTTATTTAAGCGTGTAATGTTTAAAGCAAGTTAACAGGACGTTACAATTTAGCTCGAAAAACATTTAACGCTATCTATAAAAAAAGGAACTTTAGGTCTAGCAGAAAGCATTACTGAACATAAAAAAGCAACCTTACAGTACAGTAGTTGCTCAAAAGCATGAAATCACAATTGTAAATTTATTCTACATGATTACAATCCTAAAACATTACAAGAGAAAACAAAACAAAACATTTTATAAAAAGAAAACAGCTGTTTCAATTGAATATATTCTTAAAGGTAAAACAATGTAAACTTAATGATTTCTGTGTATGTGTCGTATCTACCGGTAGTAAGCAAAACATACGAAAACGCCCACACCGCGTAAACACAACCTGCTTTTCACTATACTTCTTTAGCGATTACGTATGACGAATATATTTCTGTATTATTAAACATCAGCTGGAGAGGATATAGTGTTTTTTTAAGCCGAAAGTATGGGGTAGCCACTGGTATCCTACTAGAGACGCTAGATTATACACATTGCAGAGCCCACCTGCGGCTTATACCGCAACTATGCTGAGCAGATCTTAGTTACAGTTTCTGGGAGAGAGCGCGTTATCTAGCGTCACTAACGGCCTGAACAGGGCTAGCACTCTCAAACCCACGATGACTTGTAACTTCCTGCTAGCACAACCAGCAACGGCTCCAAAGCGTCCCGTCTACTCAATTTAAACTCACGAGGCTTGGGTCAATCCGTGGTATGTCTTTTCAGTCACTTTTCCAAAGGGGTCGCCAGCTAGGATCGCCTCCTCCAGAGTGATAACATCAAGGATTTACCTTCCTGACAACTCGACCATGGTGAGATTCGAACCTGGGTTACATGGGTCTAACTATTCGGCCGTAAACCAGAGAAGATAGAACTCACTATTCAGTCGTCATTCATTTAACGTGACTAGCTTGCTAACCATTGCACCACGTCGAAGTTCCCATTTTCTAAGCGTAGTTTAGTAGTGAGCAGTGGTTCGGATTGAGGAATCGGAGAGCCGAGATCGAATTCCAGTCGAGTCCATGACATTCACTTACGTGCTAGTATCCTTAGGAAAAGTATGAATCCTGTTCTTCATCACCCAGCTATAGATAAATAACAGTACAGACCGGGTTCTATAGCCTTGGATGGCAACTGGTCTACTGCAGAAAGAAATGGCAACCTACTGCGGGAAAAATCTGCTTCGTCTGTCATGTATCGAAAGATACATGATCGCCTAAGTGTGTATCACGCATGGCGTATAACTGACTAAGTTTAGATATGGCACAAAGCCAAAAGTGTGGAGCGTCCAGTGAGGATCGAACTCACGATCCAAGTGTAATTGCTCTAGTGAGACAACCTTGTTAACCATTATAGCATGTCGAAGTGCCCGAGTGGAGAGAACATGCCATAAATAAAGTAATTAAAAATGAAATTGTTTTAAGATGTTTATTGAGCATCGAATTTAACGCATTGTTCCACCTTTTGTCTTCCAGGCAAATTCATCGTTTCGCCCACTCGGAATATTAATTTTTTAAATCCGCATCACCCCATGCAAGGTAGTAAAGCCACTAAGACACAGGGAGTTACAGGGTGTGGATGAATTAGGGACACAGACCTTAATAAAGGGTTGGAAGAGGAAAGAGTAATGAGGAGGACAGTAGATAACCACTGACATTGCATTTAATTTTTTGCAGATTAAAGTTGGCTGGAAAGCATGGAGTCTAGAAGAAAGTTCCACAAACGAGAAGTGCGAGAAAAGAAACTGTTAGCATAGAATTTATGGTTATATGTAGCTAGCTCAAATTGATGAGATCTCGACGCCATTCTAGTACTGAGGTTAAATTTAAAAAAGTCTAGGTACCATAGCTGTTATGGGACCCATAATAACATAATGGACTATTCCATACGTAAAAAAAATACTGCGACACAAGAGGAAGCAGTGAGTTCAGTCTGAAGTCTGGAGTGAGGTCCGTCAGGAGTCTGTCAGTCAGTCAGAGCGAGTCAGTCAATCGATTCAGAGGCAGTCCGAAACAGAGTCACGTTCAGACAATTATTACAAGACATTGGAATAGTGATACTGGTCGAGACTACATTGTTCTCTCTACTAAACCTGATTGTTCATACTAACACTTTTCTACTTCTCTGTATATATTCCTGTTTGTAATATATCTGTGTTATTCCATACCCGTGTTCGAGTTCTTCTTTATTGGTTCTACCTTGGACCATCACCGTGGTACAAGGAACCGGATCATAACAATAACGAAGAGGGATATTTATCCGTAACAAAAAAGAAAAATGTGGTACAAGGCCAAAAATGGGATTAGGAAAGTTTTTTTTTCTGTCTTATAATTAAAATTAGCCAGCCATAATCACCGACTAAAACACATCACAATAATCCCAACACTAAAACAATACATTATTACTTACGATTCTTAATACTCCACCCTAATACCTCAGAATCTCAATAAAATCCGAACTAGTCCCATATGTACAATAGCGAACAATTATCATGAAAGTATTTATAGAAAAGACTTAAGGAGGAAACGTTACGGCGATGGGGAAATGGCTGAAGAAGAGGCACCATGACCAATAATATTCCTGATTCTTGTTTGGATTTTTTAAAAATTAAATGAAAGAACTGTTCGTAGAGCCTTCGGTTGGAATTTATTTTTCTTCATTCGTTAGGAGAATTCTGTATGGACCAAAATGGTTGTTAATCTAAAGAATAAACATCCTCTGAATACGGCAGATGTGTAAAAATATACCAAAGAAGCAGTAACAAATTTGATTGGTCACTAAAGCAATATATCATCGTATGGTATCCTGAGAGGAGTTTATGATTATTCTGTTAAATTATTCTAGACAATATTCTTTAATTGTTGCGATCATTTGACTAAATTTGGGACTGTATTGTACTAGTTAATCATTTAAAGAAAACAATTAATAATCGACGACTACCTTCCGATTCCACCGTAGACAGAATTTTATGCCCGAAGTTCGGATTTCCGTAGGTTTAATTGAGATTCTTTCCGCTTTTTCTAATTAATCTCTGGCATTTCACGTTGCTGCAAAGAATTCACTTACATCAATTTCTTTAACACATTTACTTATAGAGTTATCTCGACAGTTGATAGTTTATATATATATATATATATATATATATATATATATATATATATATATATATATATATATCTCCGACTACGAATTATCTTTTTGTCGACTTCGAGGTATCTTTTGCTTTTCCAAGAACGAGATTATACGCAGTGGTACTTTTTTGTTGAAGCTATTAATCAAAGCATAAAGCTATTTTTTTATTGCCAAAGTTAGCAATTATAACTTTGGCGTTTCAAGGCAAGTTTTGTAAGTGACCTCTGGCAGTCTACGAGTTAAATTAAATTAAATGCTCTGTACTTGTGCACATTGAGCACTTTGGTTCGCTTAATTTCTGCATATTGTAACGGATCGCTCTGGCTGAAAAAAGCTGTTTTCTTGATTAAAAAATAAGGGCATATAGGTTCATTTGTTATCGGAGGCAAAGATTTTCATTAATTGGATTTCTCAATCTAAGACGCTTGTTATGAATTTCAATGCTTAACACCAAAAGAAAACAAAAAATAGCAATACAAAAAAAGTTTACCCATATATATATATATATATATATATATATATATATATATATATATATATATATATAATATTATAAATTAAAATTTAAAATATGTTTTTTTTTCGCACACAGTTCTAACGATGTTTCAAAAATAGAAGCTGAAAGTCTGAATTTAATTTTGTAATTAAATTAAAGACATTAGTTCCATTTCAAGCGGATTTATCGAAGATTTTCATTACTGATATATATATATATATATATATATATATATATATATATATATATATATATATATATATATATATATATATATATTATAGATATAAGATATATATATATATATATATATATATATATATATATATATATATATATATATATATATATATATATATATATATAGATATATAGATATATATATATATATATATATATATATATATATATATATATATATATATATATATATATATATATATATAATGAAAATCTTGGTAATCCGTATGGATAATACCAAAGAGAATGAAATCACGAGAGCTCAATGTTAAATCAGAGCGAATAATTTAATTTAAAGAAAACAGACAACTTTATGGGTCCAGGGCTATAATTTATTTTCCCACGGATTTTTTTTCTCTGGTTCATTAGACCTCACTTCCAAGGATGTGAGGTCTGATGAGCCAGGGAAAAGTAACTCCCTGCGGAAATAAATTAAAACCATGGACCCTTAAATTTCTGTTTTTTTTATTTTATTTGATTATTATTATATATATATATATATATATATATATATATATATATATATATATATATATATATATATATATATATATCCTTAATAATCAAACAAATTCTTTTTACCTCATATGGGGAATAAGCTATTTCCGAAGATGGCGAAAGTTGAAAAGACGAATGAATCGATCTGTATCCTACAGTTAAACGTTATATAGCCTGACGTGCTATACATTTAGCATCAGAGAAAGCGTCTGGTTAGCAGGGTTGAATTACTGTCGGGTGACATATATTTTCTAGGAAATTTCTCGGACACTCACTCCGGTAAATGTTATTCATACTCTTTATTTTTATAATATAAGAGAATTTACTTAAATATTTGCATCTATAAAAATGACGTATAAACAATACATATATTAAAATAATTATCGAACTTAGTCCATTTCATAATATATATAAATCCGTTGGTATGTAATTTAACTGATTTCATGTCGGAATTAGGAATTTAATTCGAAAAAAAATGAAGAATTTATATATTTCAATTTCAGACGAAAGGCACGAGACATTGGCGGGGGGGAGGTATTAGTCTTAAAGAGTAGAGATTTTATGATTATTTATTAACCTTATTATATTAAATTGGGATTATATGAAAAATGCAAGTTCCTACGTAAAAACACTCTTACAAAGATATATTATACTTAAACGATTAAAATTAGCTAATCCTTAAAAAATAGCTACTTCTTAAACGATTAAAATTAGCTACTCATGTACCAATAACATGCACAAAATTATCAACTCTCAAAATAACTATATTTTAATTAATTTCTATCGGTTAAACAACAAAACTGTAATTGCAGATATAAAAAAAAGTTGTCCAGTTGACGCAAATGAAGATCTACTAGGGTTATATACCAGGCAACCATTTTCCCGAAATCAGCTTTTGAATTCTGACACAGTTAAATTTCTTATTCTGACATAAACTCAGTCTATATTCCGGGGTTGAAGTTTTCTTCGGTTGAAATAAGTCGATACTCTATATTAGGTAATTTTGGATTTTATGGTTTACTACTACTATATATATATATAGATAGATAGATATATATAGATAGATAGATAGATAGATAGATAGATAGATAGATAAACGTAAGCAAATATATGGATATTGATCCGACAGTATGAAGAAAAATATATGGAAAAACAAAAATCCGAATATGCAATTATTCTGTTTTAATCTTAATTTAATGTCGACGTCAGACGTTTCGGTCTAGTAGACCTTCTTCAGGACATAGTTATTAAAACATAATTAACATTCAGTTTTGATTAGTCTTACTCTTATGTCCATCGTCTTTTCATGTTGACTTGAATATCGTCTAATGCTAATTATGTTTTAATAACTATGTCTTGAAGAAGGTCTACTAGACCGAAACGTCTGATGTCGACATTTAATTAACATTAAAACAGCATAATTGCATATTCGGATTTTTGTTTTTCCATATATTTTTCTTCACAGATAAACGTGTACAATGACATCAACACCCAACAGCGACAGCCTGTTTAATATTTAAGTGCAAACTAAGGGCTGGAAATATAGCATACGTTTAAATTATATTTTATCATATATATATTTATATATATATATATATATATATATATATATTAAAATGACGGAGCAGATACTTTTTCTTTAAAAGGAATGTCTTTCGTTCAACAAATCTTCAGAAAGATTCCTTGGAATAAAAAAAAAATCATACAAGAACTAATCATAAAAGACGAAAATGAAAATGTCCAGTGGAGGGGGGGGGATTTAAATAAGGAGTCGTGCCTAAAATAAATTTATTACTAAAAAAACAATAAATCGATGGAACTAAACTCCCAGTGAGTATAAAACTTTTTTTTTTACTCCCGACTCACCCATGAGTCACAGAGAACATAGAGAGAATATTTGTTCATATATATATATAC
Organism: Acanthosepion pharaonis; assembly: GCA_903632075.3. NCBI lineage: Eukaryota > Metazoa > Mollusca > Cephalopoda > Sepiida > Sepiidae > Acanthosepion > Acanthosepion pharaonis. The sequence goes on along the minus strand of CAHIKZ030000746.1, from coordinate 3,105,933 downwards.
ACAAAAAAGATTAAGAATCAATGTTGATCAAAAAGTGATTAATACCCGTGTGAAAAAAAAAAAAATTAAATAACACTAACAATAACATATTGAGCTTTTAACTTTTAAAATTGGTAGATCAGTTGAATTCGCTACCTTGGTTTCAACCTTACGATATATTCAGACCATTTTTATCAATTGACCCCCAAACTCTTTATTAAAAAGAAAACTAATGAACGCTATATTATTAAATTAACCAAACAAAGGCACGACTTTGTGTGTGATAGAAAAAGGGGGAGAGGATGTTAAGAAGAAGAAGAAGAAGAAGAAGAAGAAGAAGAAGAAGGACGGAGAAGAGAAGAAAAGCAAAGGTATTATAAATGTATCGGTGGGGGGTTAATTGAAATGTACTTTTTTTATCCCGCCTCATATGTGCTTTTTTTTAAAGTTTATATATATATATATATATATATATATATATATATATATATATATATATATATAATGCTCTGTAAATTTACATTGAGCACTATTTTTGTAAAAATTAAAATATCTATAAGAACACCGGATTATATATCTTACTGTTCTTTTTTCTTTATATATATATATATATATATATATATATATATATATATATATATATATATATATATATTATGCATGTATATTAATTATAAAATATATTTTCCCACCGAGAGCGCAAATCTGAGCACAATGCAATCTTCAGGTACAAATTAAAACATACTGAATATATAATTTATAGATTTGTTGTCTATCGAGCACTATTTTATTAACAACAGCACTCATATATATATATATATATATATATATAAAACAGAATGTCGATATTCCATTGATGTCCTCACTGAGTCTACAGATATATATTAGTAGACACAGTGAGGACATAGGTATGGACTTAAAATCGACATTCTGTTTCATGCTTAAACGGTCAGGGTCCGGGTATCTCTCTCTATCTATCTCTCTTTTCTTTTTCTCTCTCTGTACATATATATATATATATATATATATATATATATATATATATATATATATATATATATATATTTCACAATATTTTAGTTATGTTTAAGCAACGAATCTTGTATAGAAATACACTTTATTTTGTTGTTTTTTTTTCTCGCAGAAACTACACATCAATGTGCGACTAACCAACCTGGTACAAATGATCTTCTATGCAAGATTTGCATACTTTGAACGTTTCCCGCCTCGGATAATGTTGTTTATTCGCAAATAAAATCTTCATTTGATCGCTTGTCAATCTCAACTCCTGTATTCGACTGTGAAACATTGTTCAGCTAGAAATCCCCAACATGAAACGTCACGAGCCATATACATTGCTTGCTGTATAACGTGAACCGATCATTTTGTCGTTTGAAGCGTATTCAGCTCTTTGTAAAATAAGAAACAAACGTAGAATACAGAAAATTACGACCCGTTTTTTTTCTATTTTTGATACTTAATTCTCGCTGCTTCCTTTTCCTTCTGTTGCATATTCCATGTAAGTGCTGAAGTAGTAATGACTCTCAACGACCTCATCTTTCTAAATAATCTTTTATTTTTTTATCATCTTTCTTAGCCCCTGTTTTGTCATGGATTTACTCAAAGATATTAAGTAGGTCAATCCTTAGTTCGACGAATTCTTTTACCATTCAATACTTCTTGTGAATGATACATTCACCTAGCCTTCTTTTCCCATTCTTCCCTCAAAATTCAGCCATTTCTTTCCGATTTTCATCAGCAATCTCTTGATGTTTCCTAATTTATTTATAACTTCCTCGTTTCTTACATAATATGGCAATGTTATTCTCTGTATTCCTAAGCAGAAATATTTCTTTGTCGTTTCTGGTATTTTTTCATCTCTATCGAAATCGTTAAGCATTCCCTGTTATATAGAAAATCAGAAATGATATCCTTTTCTTCTATGCGCCATGTCTTTTCCGGCCGTTGGCGATCATGGCTTTCTACAATTTCTCATTTGTAGTTCTGAATAACTTTTGCCGTTTGGCCATCTCAGTGCCGCCATCTTTTAATTCAATCTTGCCGAGTAGGTTTTACTTTACGCTCTTTTTACTTTTATAACTTCAATTTGTTCTGTGAGCATCAAACTTTCTGTTGGGTCCTTGTTAGGGCTAGAAATAAAGACACAAACAGAGGAATTGAGTTAAACATATATATTAGCAGAAACAGTAATATAAACATATACAAACGAGATTGTTACAGTAAGAATCTAGGGCAACGCAAGCTATTATAAAGCAATGATTTTAATTTTCTAGTTGTTATAACTTCTAAATAGTTTCATCAACTGAAATTATATCACATGATAAACTAATATTTATTTGATTTTGCGGGAAACAAAACAAGGAAATGGTTTAGTTTGTAACGTAAGCCTTCTTTTTCACGTATTTGTCAAATACATATATATTTGTGTTTTTTTTTTTTTTTTTTGTTTTGTTTTTTTTTTGTCGAGGATACATTCTCCCAAGAGACATTTAAATTACACATGTCTGACCATTCGTTCGTTGCGAGACATCTATAAGAACATTCCTGTCCGCATTCACAATTTAAAACATTACTAATCCACAACTCTTCTACACCATGAAAACAACAAAATTAGATTACAGATAGTAAAAACAATTTATATTACAAAAATTAAAGACGGCTTTGAACAAAATCAACTTTGAATAATGAAAAAATATAGTTATGGATAACAACGCATAACTTTGTATAAATACTTATATTAATAACATCAACACACGGAAGGTTCATTCGTGAGTATGAACGGATTTTGTTAAAAATTAGCTCACATAATGTATGTATTTTATTCAATCAGACATGACTAAAAGAGAATTTCCTGCCTAAATACACACACACGCACACACACTCTCTCTCTCTCTCTCTCACACACACACACGCATATATATATATATATATATATATATATATATATATATGATCAAACTGACTAATTACATCGGTTACACAACCACATGCTTATCCAGACATCTTACGTTACACCTATCTGATCACAGCTCCATTAGAACCCATTTCAACACACACACAAATTTACCCGAGTCCATTAGGAACATACTAGTAGAAAACACAAATATATTAACTGCATCCACCTGCAAAAAAAACTAAAAATAACGGAAGCTTTAATAATAAAAAAAGAAAAATCCAACTCTTAACAATATTAACTACGAACAAAGCCACAATGTGCTAACCGTATTCGGAAATTAAAAACATCTCTACCACACACTAAGGCATACACATAACGCACACATTCAATTAAGCTGAAATTTGAATCATCCTTGATAATGGCTAAAGGTATAGCCTAAAGCGCTCGGAAATATAAAACATTTGGACAGTTCTTACACACTCTTTGTCCAGAAAAGATCTTGTTAGAACACAAGAAAAATTAAATAAAAAGCTTAACCATAGTACCTTGTCTGTGGTTTTAATGAAACATGCACACACACACACACATATATATATATATATATATATATATATATATATATATATATATATATATATATATATATATATGTGTGTGTTATATACCGTACCTATGAACAGTAATGGGTATGTCCCAATCCTCATAAATTCGTTGGACATTATTGTAACTGGGGGTAATATACTGTCTGAGTAGTTCACCACCAGCAGTGGTTTACCTACTTCACGCCGCTGGCGAGTATTGTATTTTGTTGATGTTATAAAGATTACCATTTCATTTCCAACCTCCGTTTTGGTTATTCCTTATTTAGTAACTCTTTCTAGGTTACAACAGTGTGTGTGTGTGTGTGTGTGTGTGTGTGTGTGCTTTATAAATAATCTGCCGAATCACTTCTGGTATTTAAACAGAAACATTTTTATTTTACCTATTTATTAATTTATCCTCCTTTCTTGCATTTTTTCTTTTTTCTTTCTTTCTTCGTTCATTTCTTCTTTCCCTTTCCCCTTTAATTTTTTTTCTTTCTTTCGACCTTTATTTATTTTATGTTCTCGATAATGTTTTGATATTTTTTTCACCTTGAAAAATTTTCCATCACTGAAAATTTAAATAGAAATTCATGAATTTCGCATCATCCTGGCAGATTTTTTTTTTTTATTTCCGTCCTACCATCTAGCATAAAGCAGACCGTATATATTTATGTATAAGTCAAAATTTGAAATTTAACGAATGGAAAATTATCGGAATACCCATGGGTAGTTTGAAAATCATGAAAACTCACTGAAGATCTCACTGATTCAGTAATTAAAGATGGAAACTTAAAATCAACCCGATTTATTTATGTCAAACTGTACAAAGAAAGTGCAAAATCCAGCTAACCTACGGTAACTAACGGCTAACCTCATGAACTTTTTATCGTATATAAAGACCTTTTTTTTTCAATTGTAAGCGTTCTGAAAGCAAAGGAAGTATTTGTCGCAAATTACTTCCACAACACAAAGAAAAATCATTGTAAGTACAGCCTCAAATATCGGGGGCAGAAAAGAAATGCTGAAAACTCGATTCGCCGATCCTATCTCGAATCACAATGCACGCAACCAGTCAGAAAAATAACTCACTCTCTAACGAACGCGGTAGCCAAAATACCCGAATTTTCTCCTCTCGATTCGAGAACACCAACTGCTTTTATCAGCCGAACATTTCTTTTCCATTCGTCGACAGCTGGGAGAGGATGTTCAGTATTTTGCATATCAAAATCCTTTTATAGCGACTCCTGCAACGAACTTGTTTTTTTTTTGTTTTTTGTTTTAATTCAAATATACCATTTTTAGCATGTCATGCGGAATACGTGCCCTTTTGTTTGGTAAGTAATTTTCTTTTTCCGTCGTAGAATACACGCGACGCGCCGTCGCTTGGTTTGACGAGGTAAGTCGCCGTTTTCTTCGCTCTATCAATTATTTGTATCAAGGTACTCAATAATCTACGGAAAAGGTCATTTTTATAATTGTAAGATGCTAAAATCCGCATCAACAGGATTATTGGTTGCTCCAATCAGAGAGAGGAAGAAAAAAATTATATATATATATATATATATATATATATATATATATATATATAGTTTTTTAAGCATTTCACCCCATGCAAGGCGGAGTGTCACTAGGATTCAAGGGTTTACAGAGAGGGGAGCAAGACTAATGAGGCATGATAGAGGAAGTGATGAATAGAAGGACGGGGAATTAGTTCAAGGCATCTGAAGATGTCGATTGACATTGCAATTTAATAATTATAGCTATCAGGAAAGCAAGTCAGACGAAGCGAGTTCCACAGAGTGGAAGTGCGAGACATGAAGCTATTGGAGTAGAAGAGACGGATACATTGAACCGTTTTGACAGTGAAAGGGTGGGACTGAGATGCCAACTTAGTAACACGCTTAAATTCATGCAGGTTTGAGAACTAGTGAAACTAGCTCGTCGGAGCAGTTACCATGAAATTATCTGTAGAAAAGACAGAGGGAAGCGACGGCACGTCTGTGAGAAAGTGACTGTAGACTAGATGCCAGATCAGGACCAATCACACCACATATACGTCTTTGGATTTTGTCGAGGACCTTGGGATGAACAGCCGTAGCTCCAGATCATATATGGCTGCAGTATCCCATGCAAGGGCGATGTGGCAGTTATATATTTTCGACATAATAGTGCATTATCATGACTTTCTGACGAGTAATTCTCGAATTCTAATAATAATAGCTAGAAATACTTGTGAAAATTTCACGATTTTACTATTTGAATTTTCTGATTAATCATAATTTTTAAGTTAATGATTGGATACCCGTGGAAATTACCCTATTCCAGCGTTAAATATTTGAACTCAACAACTTCAACGAAATATTATAATATCAATCATATGTATCAATTCAGGGTTTTTTTTTTTAATTTTTGAGAATTAAAGAAGTACAAAGGTTTTTTTTAATTAAAGAAGCAAGGGGTTGACAACGTTTTTCCTTTCTTTGAAACACATTGGAAACACGTGAGAGTGTTATTGCCTCCCACGTCTTACCTTTATTTCGTTTCCTAAAATCAAGCAACACCTTTGAAATATAGTTATTTTATCCTTACGCCCTGGCAATGCCGCAAATAAACAATAGACCATTCCTATTTGATTGCAAGGATATCCTGTCTATCCTGTTAGGCGATGGCAGTGCGTAATGTACGTATGAGTTAAGTAATAATAATAATAATAATAATAATAATAATAATAATAACAGCAACAATAATGGAGGAACAATGCTTGCTAACTAGAAATTATCAAGCATGCATACTGAAAAAATGTGTTGACCCCAATTGCATATTCTGTGATGAATATCCAGAAACAACTGACAAAACCTGTATCAGGTTGCACATGTTAGACATTTTCATGACGGTCGGCCTCGAGTATTGAATCCAGAGGTTGGCAGTGAATATTTCGGAGACAGTAGGAAAGCGTAGTGCAGGTTCGCAGTGGATATCACAGCAGAGTGTAGTTCGTCCTTCTCCTGGTCGCCTTTGGTCCTTCCGGTAGAGGAAACAAGATGGCCGCCTTTATACACGACGAAGACAGTGTTGGGCGGCTTCTGATTGGTCAACCTTCCACTGGTCGACTACAAAGGGAAATAAGTCATTCTGACTCGCTCACTAGTTATAGGCGGTATATACCCAAAAAACCGTAACAGCACAGTGTTTGCACCCCCATTGAATATAAAACTCGGCATGATAAAGTGGGTTATAGACATAGGTCCTGTAAAGATTTTATGGTATACACACAAACAGAACATTCAAAGCGAATCGGCCAGACATCGTGAGTTAAAAAACGTAGAATATGCTTTCTTCTTGACATGACAATCTTTGTAGATTGTAATGTATCTTTGGAGATCTTCAAAAAACTATCAAAATATACAAAGATCTTGAAGTGAACATCTAAAAATTGTAGCACATGAGGACATCAATAATTCCACTTGTAGTTGGAGCCCTCGGATTGATTGGAAAAGTTTCGGATAGACTCACTGAAGGAAATCCTGGTAATTCATTGCCATAAAGATATAACAAACATGTACTCACAGGTACAGCTCACACATTACGAAGAACTTTATCTCTGTAAGGTGTGTTTGCTCTTAGGGATCAGTGGAAAATTTCTGACCTTAGGTCTTTGGTTAGGATCCGGAAGGAAATGTGTATACAGTAGAAATCTAAGAGAAGTCTTTTAGACTTTTCCTTATCTTGGCTAGTATTCGTTTCATCATCATTTCTGTTGTTTTTGGTTACAATTCTTTCTTTCTTTCTTTCTTCTTCTTCTTCTTCTTCTTCTTCGTGTTATTATTATTCTTCTTCTTATTATTATTATTAATATCATTATTATTATTATTTCGAACACAATCAAACACCATTGACTGTTACTGCGTTGTTGATCCACGCAGCGAGCAATAAGGTACAAAAATTGGCTTTACTACACATCCTGTTTCACACATTGTAACACATTGTGGTCGTAACTCCTACCAGCAGCCGCCGTATTCAGCTAACTAGAATTGGTTGATTTCCGCTGTTGAAATAGACTCTGACGTTTATCATCCGCAATCGATCACTGTGTATGAAACTAAACTGTCGATGCTTGCCTGTCTGTGCAATTGGAGAGCTGTTACCCACTACAGTTTGTTTGCCATCGACGTTTGTTCCTCTAGGCGACTAAGATTTTATCTGGCTACTACCCATTGACCTGTCTGGCTCGGCTGAGATAAACTCGTGCCAGAATAGCTGTCCAGATCGAAATAATGGATCAGCTCTCTTTCCTGAAGGCCCTCTGATATAATGCTGATGCACAAGAAAACGTTGCAGTGTGGATTCATCAGAGACCATAGCGCCCCCTCCATTGTTTCTCTGTCCAGTGCTGATTCATTTTGGTTAATATCAGGTGCTTGTTTTTCATTTATCCAAATCTTGGTTTTCCGGTATGTTTGCAGGAACTTAGTTGAAATTAATTTTAGACTCGGTTTTTCGGCATGCTTGCAGCTTCTTAGTTGAAATTAATTTTAATCTCAGTTTTCCGGCATGTTTGAAGGATCTTAGTTGAAATTAATTTTAATCTCGGTTTTCCGGTATGTTTGCAGGATCTTAGTTGAAATTAATTTCAATCTCGGTTTTCCGGTATGTTTGAAGCATATTAGTTGAAATTAATTTTAATCTCAGGTTTACCGGTATGTTTGAAGGATTTTAGTTGAAATTAATTTTAATCTCGGTTTTCCGGCATGTTTACAAGATCTCAGTTGAAATTAATTTTAATCTCGGTTTTCCGGCATGTTTACAAGATCTCAGTTGAAATTAATTTTAATCTCGGTTTTCCGGCATGTTTACAGGATCTCAGTTGAAATTAAATTTAATCTCGGTTTTTCGTCACATTTTTAGGATCTTAGTTGAAATTAATTGACCAATATGTGAGAAACAGCCACCCCGGCTTGAAAAGCTGAGCAGAAATTTCTTTTAAAGCATTTCACCTCAAGCATGAGTGCCACTAGTACGCAGCGGGTTACAGTGTGAAAATGAGAGAAAAGACTGTGTATAAGGGAGGACTGAGGGAAAGGCAAAAGAGGAACGGGTATCAAGGCCACACTAGATGTTGATTCTCGTAGTATTTAATTTTTTTTAATATTGTACTTATCAGGGAAGCAAGTAAGAGGAAGGGAGTTTCACTGTCGGGAAGTGCAAGAAAAGCAACTGTTGTAGAAGTGACGGTTACATTTAACTATTTCATTAGTAAAAGGGTGGGATATAGTAGTATGCTTAAATTCATATAGTCAGGGCACCAGTGAAAAAAGCCCGTCAGAGCAGTTTCCATGAAAATATTTGTAGAAAAGACAGAGGGAAGCCACATAACGTCTGTGAGATTGTGACTGAAGTCGAGATGCCAAGTCAGGACTGATTATATTGCAGATCTTTTTGGGATTCTATTGAAAACCTCAGCATGAATATCATTTCTTTTTTTTTTTTATTGAACTTGCTGAAGATCATATAATTACCTCTATAGGTTGTTTTTCTTTCTTTTTAGCCGTCAATTTTCAGTCAGAATAAGAATCGTCTGCTTCGTACTGGGCTATAGCATTTTGAAACTCAGTCTTACAGCAACCAATTTGAATTGTAATATTACTTCATATAATATTACTATTTGGGCCTTTTGAATATCTGAAAATTATCATTCTTTAGGCCATTTTTTAGTGTATAAAAACTTATTGGAAGCTATTCCTTACGATGACTTCACAGTTTTCAAACAAAATAAAATTCTCTGTTTTACAGTGTTTCAAACACTGAAGATGACGGAACATCGCTTATAATTACATATTGCTTATGTTAATTAAATGTGCACATTTCTTCAAAAACAAAGAAATGTTACTACAATGATGTCTTCATCTAGCTTATGTCTTGTAGGAGGTATTTCTAGGGTGTATATGCGAGTAATATTTATGTCATGGCATGTATACAATTGCAGACGTAAATAGCGCAACATAATTATAATCATTTTTCAGTCTATAAGACGCAAGAGCCATAAACATATTTGCAACTCATGGTAACTGTAATTTCGAACGGGAATAAACAATGCAAGCAGATTTTTCCCATAGTATATTCGCATAGTTTTATTTACATTTACATGTGCATCTTATAAGTCAACAGGTACGTTTTTTTAATGTTTTTTTTTTTTTTAATCGAGTTCACCCTCTGGAAGGCAGTAAAGCACGTGGGGTTACTGGGTGGGGAAGAATTAGAAACAGAAACGTTACTAATGGGCAAGAACAAAAAGAGTAATCAGGGGTGCAGTAGATAGCGACTGGCATTGTATTTAAATTTTTGAAGATTAACGTTGTTTAGAAAGAAGGGGGTCGGAAAGGAGTTCCACAAGGGAGATGTGCGAGAAAAGAAACTTTTAGCATAGAACCTACATCTCGCCACCTCAACCGTAAATTGATGAGATCGCGACGCCAGTCTAGTACTGAGCTTAAATTTAAAAAAAAATCTAGGTACAATAGTGAAGAACATCATCCGAAAAATTACTATGAATGTATTTATAATAAAAAAAGACACAGTAGACAACATTACGGCGCTGGGAAAGTGAGTGAAGCCGAGATGCCAGATCAGGACTGATAAAATTGCTGATGCATCTCTGATTTTTTTTTATAAAGGATCTCTAGATAAGGAGCTGAAGTGGGATACATAATGAAGAAAGAAAGCCTGGTGAATCTGATCCTCACAGGTCGAATAGAGAGAAAGAGAGAGAAGAGAGAAACGCGTGACATACCTGGCGGATGGATGACAGAACGTGGTCTGGGGGGTGGGGAGAGGAAGCAGAGGGAAGGAACTTGTTGAGAACTGCAAGGGATAGAGAGAAGTGGAGAGCCATGATCGCCTACGTCCTGAAAGGACATGGCACATATAATGAAATAACAATAAGAAACCGGACTAGCTCGTTAATCTTTAAATGACACTGATGTCCATATTTTTAAATAATCAATGGATAGTGAAAATATTCAACACGGCGGTATTAGAAATTTTACAAGCATAAAATAACTAACAGGGATGATTCTGGTATTGATCTTAATGTTTTTCTTAGTTAATTAGAAATTCTCAAATAATCAACCTCCTCTTTTATGCCTCTGTATCATCATCTTGCGGCCTCAGCCGAGATTGAACTCACTAATACTTTGATTGGTGTAGTTCATAATCTTGTCAAATAGCTGAATTCTTGATGCTTCGCTAGGGTGTTTTTATCGTGACACTAACACTAAATGGATTGCCAACCAAGGCTCAGAAAGAGTCCATTCACCCTCCTCTAAGAGCAGGTTTGAGTTTTCCTTCTCCTAGACCAGTTGCCATCCAAGGCTATAGAACCCAGTCTGCCCTGCTATTTACCCATAGCTGGAGGGAGAAGAAAGAGGATTCACACCTTTCCCAAGGGTGTTAGCATCGCAAAGTAAATGTAATGGATTCGACTGGAATTCGAACTCGGCTCTCCGATTTCTCAATCCAAGCCGCTATCCATTACTCCACCGTGCCTCTGTATAACGTTGCTTAACTATCGTGAACTAGATCTTTTCAACACGCCGTTGTGATGATATTAGCGATACTTAGCAGTGGTTCAACTCTAAATAAGAACATTCTTTTCTCGTATGCTACACGACATATTGAGATATTCTTACCAAGTTACAATTTCAAAGTTGAATATATTTCCCCGGGAGAAAATTATGATCGCACACCATCATCTTCATTCCAATACCTTTGGTGCTTAGCTAGCAATTTGCTGATATGTAATTGATAATGATTTGACTGTCAGATTTAAAATTCAAATAAGTTTCATTGTGAAAAGATAGTTACATCGCCCATTTTTGGCTGAATAGGAGAGAAATAAAAAAAAAAAAAAACTGACTTATGTCTTGGACCAATATTACAGACTTACAATTCTTGCTCAATATCTTTGACTATAATTCTCGTAAGCGGCGATTGTCATTCACTTCAAGCAATATATTTTCTGATATTGCACCCCCATTCAACTTAGAATAGAGAATATTTCCTCATACATATCTCTGTAATAGCAAAATGTTTGCAGGATTGCCAGAGTTAAGCAATGGTCAATGAATCATTTTTGAGTGGGTGGGTGTTTTTAAATGTATTGCAACATTGGGTTAGTATGTAAGTCTGATTGATCATTACTACTGAATAGGGAGTACAATCTTCCAGGGTTTCAACCATATATAAACACTTCAATACTTACGCCTCAACTGGATGCCCACATATTGATTCACTTTCTTTGGCAAATAGTTTCTTTAGTACATATTTGGTTTACCTGGTGAGTGTTAATTGTTAACATCTATCTATCTATCTATCTATCTATCTATCTATCTATCTATCTATCTATCTATCTATCTATCTGTGTTAGGTCATGATCTATCTATCTATCTATCTATCTATCTATCTATCTATCTATCTATCTATCCGTGTTAGGTCATGAACTATCTATCTATCTATCTATCTATCTATCCGTGTTATCCGTGGGTCATGATCTATCTATTCATTCATTCATCTATCTATCTATCTATCTATCTATCTGTGTTAGGTCATGATCTATCTATCTATCTATCTATCTATCTATCTATCTATCTATCTATCTATCTATCCGTGTTAGGTCATGATCTATCTATCCGTGTTAGGTCATGATCTATCTATCTATCTATCTATCTATCTATCTATCTATCTATCTATCTATCTATCTATCCTAATACACATTTCGATAACTACGCACTTGAGAACTTGCGACACAGTAACACTATCTATCTATTGGGGTTCAATAAGGTTCAGCATGATAGAAATGACCCAATGTAACTACATGCCATTCAGTTGGAATACACATATTTGCCTTTAGTTTAAGTTTAGGAGAGTCAGATTATAGGTTTCGAGAGATTGGTTAAACCTGTCGAAAAAATAAACTTTGTCGTTATGAGTCAGTTCTGTTGGCAAAATTAGTCACAAGAGCATGTATATGTGACAATTACTGCTGAGAAGAGAGTTTGATTCACACTGGGTGCCCGTCTCTGTAATAGCAAAATGTTTGCGGGGTTGATAGAGTCAAGTAGTGATCAGTGGATTATATCTGCGTGGGAAATGCCTGGGTTTCAAAAGGCATGACAACGTTGTTGTTATGGAGAGAGTATGGTTGTTTATTGCTGCTGGTAGTGAGTTCTAAGGTCCGTGGTCGCTAATATTTGTGCCCGTGTGCCAAAGAAATTGAATCAATATGTGGGCATTTAGGTGAGGCGTAAATATTGAAGTGTTTATCTATGGTTAAAAATCGCATCTGTGGAGAGAGTTTCGATCAGCACAGGCAGTCCTAAACTTGCGGCTTTCTGACAAAGGTAAGCTTAATATTTTACGTTGCTTCAGTGTTGGGTAATTGTTAACGACTTAGTCTGCATGACAATTTCTAAGAGTTGGGAATTCGCTCCTCACTAGGTATCCGATAATTGTCGCCTTCGATTCTAACTAGGCTAAGTTTAGTATTTTAGGACCCCTTAGTGCCATTTAAAGGTTAACAACCTTGTCCGGTTTACTATTGTTCTTTCATTTCTATGTGCCATCTCTTTCAGGATGTAGGCGATCATGGCTCTCCACCTCCCTCTATCCCTTGCAGCTCTCAGCAAGTTCCTTCCCTCTGCTTCCTCCCCCTAACCACGTTCTGTCATACACTTCTTCCGCCAGGTATGTCACGCGTTTTTCCCTTGTCTCTCTTTCCCTTTATTCGACCCGTGAGTATCAGATTCTCCAAGCCCTCCTTCCTCATTATGTGTCCTAGAAACTGCAGCTGCCTCTTCCTGATATTAACTCTAAGCCTCCTCTTTGAGTGCAACCTCTCTAAGATCTCATCGTTTCTCACACGTTCAGGTCCATGATATCCTTAGCATCCTTTTGTAGAACCACATCTCCATCGCCTTGAGTCTCTTCTTCATCCTTGAGGAAATCGTCCAACATTCGCTGCCATAAAGAAGGACAGATGTCACGTAACAGCTCAGTATTCTTTACTTTGGTGCCAAAGATATCCTCCTGTCTTGTGGTACTCAGCCCAAAATTTGGAATGTGTCCTTGGCCATCCCGATACGCCTACTAATATCAGTGTCGCATTTTACGTCCTCTGTTAAGACGCTTCTCAGGTATTTAAACTTCCGCGAGTGAGTAAAATAAATGGTTTCTTCATACTTTTCGGCTTGTACGCAACCATTCTGATGACTTTGACAATTATTCTGGATTATTTTTCTCTATTTATTTTTTTGTTGTTGAAGAAAATAGAAATCTAATTTAAATAGAGAAAAAAATAAATAAAATAAACACATTGACATTTAACCGCCCCCCCAACAAAAAAAAGACTCCATGATTATATTAACCTTTGCTTTTTTATTTGGTTAAAAGTTTTCTTACCACAACGAGATTTGTAATCATACAAGCATATAAACAGTCCAACCCAAAATTCAACAAGAAATATTAAGAAAAAAAAAATGGCCACGAGTCCGAGTGATTAGAACATACGCTTTCCATGAGATCTCGATTCGAATCGCCATGATCAATTTGCTAAGGCGTTGACTTCCTGATAATATCGGCCTTAGATGATCCAAGTGTGTAGCACCATTGGAAAGTGCCGGTAAATCATACTACAGGTTGACCCAAGCTTTGTAATCGAAATAGCGTAGACGGAAATGTTCACCGATGCTTGTGTTAGCACGAAGTAACAAGTCATCGTGAACGAGGGTTTGAATGTACTGGCCATGTTCAAACTGTGAATCACGCCAGATGATTTGCTCTCTCCCAGAAACTGTAACTATGGTTTGCTCGGCATAGTTATAGTATAAACTGCAGGTGGGTTCTGTGAGTGTTGAACGAACGCGAATGTGCCTGAGCAGACGTCAGCAACAGGGAGTGGCTAACTGTCGTGAGAGGCATACTTAGAAACTACTTCTCAGGCATTATTATGGGAATTTTTTTAGAAGGCACATCGAATGTGTCTGAAATTTAATCCTTTTTTTTTCTTTTGTGTCTAGTTCAAAATATTTTTTTTTCCAAATTTACGGAATTACGATTTTAGGAGAAAATCCAATCGTATATGCTACCAAATAATATAATTTTCTTGCTGATGGTGTGTGATTACATAGTTAGTTTTCTTTCTTTCTTTCTTTCCTTCTTTCTTTTTTTCTTTCTTTCTTTCTTTCTTTCTTTTTCTTTCTTTCTTTCCTTCTTTCTTTTTTTCTTTCTTTCTTTCTTTTCTTTTTTTTCTTTTTCTTTCTTTCTTTTCTTTCTTCTTTCCTTCTTTTTTCTTTCTTTTCTTTTCTTTTTTCTTTTCTTTCTTTCTTTCTTTCTTTCTTTCCTTCTTTTTTTTTCTTTCTTTCTTTTTTCCTTTTTCTTTCTTTTCTTTTCTTTCTTTTTCTTTTCTTTCTTTCTCTTTCTTTTCTTTCTTTCTTTCTTTCTTTTCTTTTTTTCTTTCTTTTCTTTCACTTTCTTTAATTTTTTTTTTTTCAACCATTAATATTTGTTTTTCATTCTTTTCTTTCTTTCTTTCTTTTCGCTTATTGTTACTTTTGCTCTTTTCTCACTTCTATAATTTTTCTTTTTTCTTCCCCTCTTTCTTTTTCTTTCTCGAACATAATTCTTTTTTCTTCCCCTGTAATATTTTCTTTGAACATCATTCTTTCTTTCTTTCTTTCTTTCTTTCTTTCTTTCTTTAACACTGTTTTTCTTTCCTTTTTTTTTTTTTTTTTCTTTCTTTTACTTTCTCTTTTGTATAATTCTACCTTTCCTCTCCTCAAATATTTTTCTTTGGCAATTCTTTGTTTTTTCTTTCTTTCTTTCTTTCTTTCTTTCTTTCTTTTCGTTTTTACTTTTTGATCATTTCTTCCTTTGAACTTTCTCTACCTATAATTCTTTATTTCATCTCGTTAACATTCTCTTTCTAAATTCTTTTTTTTTCTTTGTTTTTCTCATTCTTATAATTCTCTTTTTCTTCGTCTCTAATAAATTTTTGCACATACTTTTTTCTTTTTTTCTTTTCCTTTTTTTTTTTCTTTGCTATTTCTATCTTCTATAAATCTTATTTTCTTCCTTTCTAATATTTCGTTTGTATGTTCTTTCGTTCTTTATTTTTTCTTTCATTTTTTTCGTTTTTTCTTTCATCATTCTTTCACTCTTTATCTCTTTCTCTCTTTCTCTCTTTTTTAATTCTTCTTTTCTTCTTCTTTAATACTTTCTTACTTGTTGTATTATTTCTTTTTTCTTTCTTTTTTTTTTTTGCAATTTCTCTCTTCAATGATTCCTCTTTTATCCTTCTCTAATATTTTCTTTGACAATTCTTTCTTTATTTCTTTTTGTATTTTCTTTTCTCTATTCTCTCTCCTATAATCCCTGGTTTCTTTGTCTCTAGTTCTTTCTTTGTTCTTTTTCTCTCTTTCTTTTCTTTTTTCTTCATCCGCTCTCTCTGTCTTCTATAATTCTTCTTTTATTCTTGTCTAATATATTCTATCACAATTTTTCTTTCTTTTTGTCTTTCTTTTTTATCATTGTATTTCTTTCATTCTTTTCGTTTTTTTTTCTTTACTCTGTTTCTCTTTTCTATAATTCGTCTTTTCCTCTTCTCTAACATTTTCTTTGACAATCTTTCTTTCTTTATCACCGTATTTCTTTATTTATTTTTGTTTTTTCTTTCTTTCCTCTCTCTCGCTCTCTCTCTCTCTCTCTCTTCTATAATTCTTCTTTTCCCCATCTCTAATATTTTCTTAGACATTTTTTCTTTATTTCTTTCGTTCTTCTTTCTCTCTTTCTCATTCTATTTCTTTCATTATTTCCTTTTTTTCTATACTCTGCCTCTCTCTCTCTTCTATAATTCTGCTTTACACCTCCTCAAATATTTTTCTTGGCAATTTCTCTTTCTTTCTATCTTTCTTTCTTTCTTTCTTTCTTTCTTTCTTTCTTTCTTTCTTTCTTTCTTTCTATATCGCTGTATTTATTTCATTGTTTTCGTTTTTCTTTCTTTACTATCTCTCTTCTATGATTCTTCTTTTCCTCTCTAATATTTTTCTTTTCTTTCTTTTTTCTTTCTTTCTTTTTTTTTTTTTTCTTTCTTTCTTTATCACTGTATGTCTTTCATTACTTTTGTTTTTTCTTCCTTTCGTTCCTCTCTCTCTCTCTCTCTCTCTCTCTCTCTCTTCTATAATTCTTCTTTTCCTCTCCTCGAATTTTTTCTTTGATAATTTTTCTTTCTTTTTATTCTTTCTTTCTTTCTTTCCTTCTTTCTTTCTTTCTTTCATGATTTTCGTTTTTTTCTTTCTTTAATCACTCTCTCTCTTCTATAATTCTTCATTTTCATCTGTAATATTTTTCTTTGACATTTTTTTCTTTCTTTCTTTCTTTCTTTCTTTCTTTACTTCCTCTTCTATAATTTCTTCTTCTCTAATATTTTTTATATACTCTTTCTACTTTTTTTATTTTTGCTTTTAATACATCGTTTTCTATTTATTTCCAAATTTCATTCCAATTTGTTTGGGCAACTCTCGCATAAGTGTTTTCTTATTTTATTTTTTTTTTATTTTACAATAATTTCAGCGTTATGATTACACGGAGCCTTTAACATATAATAAATCGATTTTATTTTTTTCTTTACTTACGGTTCTTTGTTAAATTTATTCCAAATAAATAAATAAATATTTACATCATATATGCTACCAAATGCACTTCCTTTCTTGTTGATGATATGGCGATCCCCACATGGCGATCATCATCATCGTAACTGCTATTTGCAGCTTGTGTATGCTGTGAAAGCACGGATAGAATCTATTTAATTTTACATTAGTATTTTGATACAGTCGACGAAGGAAAATTACAGGGTACGTATAAAGTTTTATTATTTTAAAAAAGTGAACATGCATAATATTACGTCTGTTTCGTAACTTATCAGCCTTCATTATATGGGGAAAATCATAAAGAAAGAGCCAGAATTATAATAGAATCATAAATAACGAATAAAGTGGCAAGCTTTCAGTATCTCTTCAATTTAAAACTGTTCACCTATTTTCGCACCGCTTCCTATTTGGTTGCACTCGGAATTTAGTAGTGTAGTATATCTTAACCCATATGATGCCAAAATACGTTTGCATCAAGTGTCATTATGAGAAACCGAAGGTCTATCAGCGGGTTGGTTTCCAATCCACCTGGTTTAAATCCGCGCTTCACTCTATAGCCGCTCCAAAGTAACCAGATGATCGGCCAAGCTATGCCCAGGACTTGCCCGCGTGGGAAAAAAAAAAAAAAAAAAAAACGTATGAGAGATAGATATATAAACACATATACGAGAAGGGAAGAAAATATTTTCTTAACGTTCTTGCTAAATGCGAAAATCCAAGTTCAACGAAATCCCAACGCATCTCATCTCATCTACTTGCCGACTGAAAGTGACTAAATCTGGAATTTAATATAATGTAATGTTACGTAAGAGAGATTTAGTCTGGGGATAAATGAAAATATACAAAGGCCATATTAAAAGAATTATAGAAAAAGCATAAAATGCACGATTATATATTGGTAACAACGCTATTTGAATCTGTTCCGATTAGTTTATCTCTTCTCCGTAGATTTATCCAATCTTTACGGTGAGGCAATCCTGAAAGAACGAACGTCCTACCAGGGTTTTTTTTAATCATTTCACCCGACACAAAGCGGCAACCGGCAGTGAAAGTGAAAAAAAAAAATATGAGAATACAGGAAATAGGGACGATTGAGAGAAGGACAAAATATGAACAGGTTCGAACAAGATAGAAGGTGGAGGTTGACGTTGCACTTAAATCTTTGTAATTATCAGGGAAGAAAAGACTCGGGAGAGAGTTCCACGTTTTTCTTTTTGTTTTTTTTAATTATATATATATATATATATATATATATATATATATATATATATATATATATATATATATATATAAGGCTAATGAACAGCTAATGAACAGGGTAAAAAAATATGGTGATTGATGTTGTATTGAACTTTTTGAAGATTATAGTCATCAGGGCAGCAAGGAAACGGAAGGGAGTTCCACTGGTGGGAAGTGCAAGAAAAGAAACTGTTGGAGTAGAAGTGGTGGTTGCATTTAGCTATTTCAACAATAAAACGGTTGGACCTAGTTGCCAATCTAGTAGCACATTTAAATTCATGCAGTTGAGGAACCAGTGTCAAAAGCTCGTCAGAGCAGTTGCTATGAAAATATTTGTAGAAATGAGAGAGGGAATTCACATCACGCCGGTGAGAAAGTGACTGAAGTCGAGATGTCAGGTCATGATCGATTACATTACAGAACTTTCTTTAGATTTTGTCAAGAATCTCCAGATGTACAACAGGAGCAGCAGACCACATATTCAATCTACACAGGATTCAATCTACGGGCGACCCCCCCCCCAAAAAAAGACACGTTTTTTTTAAAAGAGAAATTCAATAGAAATGTACACAAAAATCCTAAGTCGTATGGGAATAACGAAAGCTAAATTCCAGAAGATAAGCATAGTATTAAGAAAGAGTAATATTTCGTTAAAAAAAGAAGAGATCTCAAGTCATATGTTATATTCCGTATCTATGAGCACTAATTTTTTTTTTTTTTTAAGCATTTCACCCCAAGCAAGGCGGGAAGCCACTAGGACGCAAGGGGTTACAGAAAATAGGAAGATCAGATAGGAGTGATAGAAGAAAGGATGAGGGTAGTAGATAAAGGCAACTGGAGATGTCGATTGACATTACACTTGAATAGCTGGAGATTATAACTCTCAGGGAAACAGGAGAAGGGAAGAGAGTTCCACAGGCGAAAGGTGCGAGACATGAAGCTATTAGAGTAGAAGAGACGGCTACATTTAGGAGTTTCGACAGTGAAGGGGTGAGAGCGGGATGCCAGCCTCGTAGGGCGCTTGAACTCATGAAGTTTGGGAACCAGCGAATGCAGTTCCTCGGAGCAATTTCCATGAAAGTATTTGTAGAACAGACAGAGGGAGGCGACGGTGCGTCTGTGAGAAAGTGACTGTAGACGAGACGCCAGGGCAGGGCCAACCATATTGCATATCCGCTTCTGGAGCCTATCAAGAACCCCGAGGCAAACAGAAGGGGCGCCAGACCATATATGGCAGCAATACTCCATGCAAGGGCGAATTGTGGATTTGTATATCTGGAGGATCGACTCAGGGGAGAAAAACTTCCTAGCACGGCTCAGGGAGCCAACTTTCCTCGCAGTGGACGAGGCAATGGGTTTGTCCCAATCCTCATGAATATGCTGGACACACAGTGAGGGTAATATGCTGTCTAAATAGTCTACCACTAGCAGTGGTTTACCTACTTCACGCCGCTGGCGAGCATTGTATTTTGTTGATTTTATAAAGATTATTATTTAATTTCCAACCTCCGTTTTGATTATCCCTCATTCAGTAACCCTTTCTAGGTTACAACAATAACGACGAGAATTAGATAGATAGATAGATAGATAGATAGATAGATAGATAGATAGATAGATAAATAATTGTTATATAACGGAACTATGAACAGT
The DNA here is from genome assembly GCA_903632075.3 of Acanthosepion pharaonis. NCBI lineage: Eukaryota > Metazoa > Mollusca > Cephalopoda > Sepiida > Sepiidae > Acanthosepion > Acanthosepion pharaonis. Next base: position 3,085,867 of record CAHIKZ030000746.1, on the reverse strand, counting down.
AATATAAATACGTTGAACACTATTGTTAATGCGGAAGGGGTAATATGCTGTATAAGTAATCCACCACAAGCAGTGGTTTACCTACTTCACGCCGCTGGCGAGTATTGTAATTAGTTGATCTTATAAAGATTACCATTTCATTTACAAGCTCCGTTTTGGTTATTCCTCATTCAGTTGCTCTTTCTACGTTTCAACATAAGTTGTAATATCAGTTCTCCTATATGAAAGTGAATGCCTCGCAGATGAAGAGGTGACTTCAAGTAACAAAGAAATAGTTCCACAGAAGCATGAGTACCGTGCCGGTAAGCTAGTCCGTCGAGTGAGCATGAGTCGGCTCGGTATAAAAATTGTTACTAGTAATACAATATTGAAAACAAATCAAATTATTACAGAAATTTGGATTATTACTAATAAAATATATATAGGCGTCTGTATTGTTTGCTAAAAAAAATGGTTTCTATTAGAATGCATACATTTTTTCCCTGTTGTATATTACTGGTAATATTCAGTGAAATATTTGCTTTGTCTGCCTGTATTGCGATTATCTATAAGAATTAATTCGCAATTACTATACTCTACTGATTGCTTTATATCAGTCGGCTTTATTTATATGTACCAATACTTATTGATAAGATTGTACCAGTGTTTCTTTTCTTCTTAGGCAAATTTAATTTAGTTTCCTTTGAACGTTAAAGTTACAGTATTATGATTTCATACTTTATTTCAGTATACTGTTTTAATATTGTATTTACATGCAAAAAAAAAGACATTCTCCCCAACAAAACCACTTTAAAATATATTTCAATAAATATATGATGAGACATTTTTCCACAAACTATCTTTGTAAAATAAAAGGGCGTCTTATGT
>CAHIKZ030000746.1:3047500-3080000 GCA_903632075.3 Acanthosepion pharaonis | reverse complement strand
TGTTTTTTGAGTTTCCGACATAATTTTTTTTTTTAAGCAAGTAAATAATTTAAACGTATAAAATTACTGGGTAAATTAATATGCAACTATTTACTAAAGATTCTTTATATAAGATGTTAATAATAATAACAAACCAATGCAAAATGTCAAAAATACAAACCAATACATCCATACAAGATGTTACTAATATTATCAGGAGATTAATTGAAAATTATATTAAATCGAAATTAACGTTACAAATAGAAAGATAAGCCATATATTGTGCAACGCAGTACAACTAAAATATAAGAAAAAGCATTGTCAAATTTCAAGTCTAACTGATTTGTAATGTAGTTGCTAGAATGTGTTTACAATTTACTGTTAACTCAGATCTTTGGTTTAATAAAGCATTCTTTAATAAAGCATTTTTATAAAAAAAAACCTGATTATTTTTAATTTAAACACAGAAAACAGAGTTCATGTAAGGATCTACATGTGTTTGCTATTATATATATATATATATATATATATATATATATTTACATATATATCAAGAACAAGATTGGGAAAAATGTATGAAAAAGTGGAAAAGTTTCCTTACGACGCCTTTCGTCCTATAGAAAATTCATCGGGTTAATATAATTTTAATATTTGAGCAACAAACTTTCTTTCCACCATGTTTCTTTGAGTATGACAGACAAGGAAAATTTGATGAATTTTTATTAATTTTTTCTAGCATTCTCATTTGTTTCAGTTTGATGGAGGTCACAGAGTGTAAAAATTGTCTGCAGTGTCTTTTGACTTGAGCGTCTTCAGCCACTTCTTTACCTATTTTTAAGGGTTTTTGTTTGTTAATTGTTGTTAATTTCTTTTCATGGCTGTCTTTTAACATGTACTTGTGTGATGCCTTCAGTAATAGCGTAAATAATCCATCAAATAAATCAATAAGAACATGCATCATAAATCATCATAAAAATCATTAATATAAATTCATCAAATTTTTCTTGTCTGTCATATTCGACGATATATATATATATATATATATATATATATATATATGTGTGTGTGTGTGTGTGTGTGTGAGACCTTACCCATAATAACATAATGGACTATTCCATACGTAATAAATACTGCGCCTCAAAAGGAAGCGGGGAGTTCAGTCCGAAGTCGGACGGCCGGCTGACAGGCTGATCGGTTGAACTCTCTGCCTTATGGCGGGGAGGAACCCGAACGAGGCTACACCGAAGGGCGGTGTCTCTTTCGGGGAGGTAAACCGACCCTGAACCGGTTTATACGGGTTCAAAGGGCATAATTTTGGCCGAGCGCACGGGCTCGGAGATCCCACTTTAAACCGGCCTTGTGCCACATGATGCCCTCGTGGTGGTGGGGGGTGACTAAATACTTTTCAGTCTGAAGTCTGGAGTGAATCCGTCAGGAGTCTGTCAGTCAGTCAGAGCGAGCGAGTAAGTCAGTCGAGTCAGAGGCAGTCCGAACAGAGTCGCGTCCAGACAAGTACTACTAAACCTGATTGTGTGTACTAACACTTTCTACCTCTCTTTATATATTCCTGTTTGTAATATTATGTGTTATTCCATATATTCGTGTTCTTCTTTATTAGTTCTACCTTGGACTATCACTGTAGTACAAGGAACCGGACCATAACAATATATATATATATATATATATATATATATATATATATATCGTATTTATTCAAAAATTATAACATGAGCATGTTTTCACATCACTGCAAAAATAACCATTTTGTTTCAACACTTTTGGTGTCTTCTCAGGTGATGGTGTTGATTGCAGAATAAAGAGTTTTAAAAAGTTCAAAACCAACAAAAACTCCTCTCAATAAGGGAAACATTGTTACGTAAGCACCAATGACCAATTAAAATACAAGTATATGATAATTAAAAAAAACTTGGCAAAGAACCCTAGATATAATTTATTAATGCCTTAATGGAAATTTTAGACTAAATTAGAAAACATTATAACTAATTTATAATACACACACACACACACACACACACACACACATATATATATATATATATATATATATATATAGCTGTTTCAGGCACGAAAGAAAACATGTCTACATTGTTTAATGGTTAAGACTCGACTCTGAAAATTTCAATCTATAATTTCCACGCTGGCTCAGTCAATGACAATCGACTTCCCTATTTTGGCTTGTATCTGTTCTCGAAGGTCAACATCCGTAAATCGCAGCTGAGATAAATTCCCTCCTAAAAATAATATTCAGGTAAACTATTATTTAACTTCAACAATATCGGACCATTTCATAAAAACTGGTAATGTGAAGAATCTTGATGATCGGGTTCCAAATGAAATCAGCGAAAGTCGAAGCGTTCGCTGTTACGAAGTGTGTTCGACGCTCATCCATTTCTAGTGAATTGTGATGTGAAATGGATCCTGTATGACAATCGTAAACGACTGGCTCGATGTCTTGATCATGATGAAGCAACCAAACACTTTCCAAAACCGAAATTGCACCAACAGAGCTATATGTTGACTGCCTGGGGGCCCGCCATTGGTGTCATCCATTACAACTTTCTGGGATCTAATCAAATATCATTTCAGTATTTTACTGCCAGCAGCTGAATGAAATGGAAAGTTTTGTTAATGAGACCGGCATTGGTTAATCAACAAAGTCCAATTATGCATCATCACAATGTTCGGTCACGTGTTGCCAAGATTACACTGGATAAGCTCAGCGACCTGGGACATGAGACATTAACACATCCGCCATATATAACCCCTGACCTCTCGCCCATCATCTGCCACTTTTCCAAGCATCGTGAAAATAAGCCAAAAGAAAAAAAAAAGACAAAGAAGGTGCGAAAACTGTATTCAAACATTTATTGGCGTTCACACCATTAGAGTTTTATTGTAATGACATACATAACCATGTAACTCGATAGCAGAGATGTATAGGTGTTCAATGCTCAGATTTTGACTGATTTAAACACTGTTTAAATACATTAATTTAGGGATAGAAACTGACCCTAAAATAGGACACTGTTTACCGAGCAACCTATTCCTTTGTCTATGTTCTGTGTTCGATAATGATGATTATTTTCGATTGATGTGTTGATTTGTTCAGTGTCCGCTTCAACTGAACCGACCATAGAAAATAGTTCCCTAAAAAAATCCCTCCGCTTTATAACTTTGCAAAGTGTATTGCTACATTCGATATTTCATACTACTTTCTCGATACATTTCACAAGTCTCTTTGTTTTGCTTTTGGGACATATTTTTACCTTGTTTGAAGTAAAAATGCCTAATCTGCCGGCACTGTCGCTTATTTTCTTTCTTTTGGTATGTTAATAATTAATCGATAGCGAATATATGCCAAACTTGATAGCTTTTAAATAAAAATACACGGCGATATGACAGCTGTCATAATATAATAAAAGGAAATCCTTTTTAAGTAAGTTAAAAACACACCTCCTATTGTCACCTAATGACAAACACAGAACTACCTATTATAAAAGCCGAAAATCCGTATGTGAAAAGCTTTAAATAAATACTTAAAAACGTAATAAAATTTAAAGGCAGAAAAATAAACGTTTCTTGAAAGCGCGACATATAATATAGTGTGCCAATATGAAATATGAATAAGAATATTTTTTTAAAAATAAAAATCGGCTACAGTTTTAAGCTTATTGTTAGATCGTCAACAATTTCTAGTAATTTGCAGCATTTTGCTAATTAAAATTTTAGTTTTTATCTTTTAATATATAATTTTCCAACGTGAATCACTTCTCGGCCTTTTTCGCCGACATGAAAGCGTAGTGTCTGTTCGCTTCTCGTTTGAGATGAGAGAAAGGCGTTCGGTCCCGGAGATACTGACCCTGCTGCAATAATTTTCTCACTTCACTAAGAGCGATGAAGTCGCTGAGACAGGGCAATTTTTGTCTTTGTTAAATATGCATGCGTATGTAACAAAGACGTATGTGTGTATGTGTGTGTTACATATGCATGCGTATGTAACAAAGACGTATGTGTGTGTGTGTGTGTTACATATGCATGCGTATGTAACAAAGACGTATGTGTGTGTGTGTGTATGTATATATGACTGGGTGTATATGCATGCGTATGGGCACCCCACATAAAAAGAAGACCTAGTGTTACTTCTTGCCTTATTGTGGAGGTCAGATAAATAAACTCTTGGCAGTTTTTTGACTCTCATTAAAGCTTATCTGTTCCCATTTTAGATGGCTGAAGGCACCTGACCCTGAGGATTCCAACATTGTGTCGGCATATTTGTCATTTCGCTAAGAGGGGTAATATCGACGTTAATATGAGAGTGGTCGGGAAAAAGAGTAAATGTTTGTCCTTCGCCATATATACGGGTAGCTCCCCACCCCTCACACACACACGTAAAAAAGAACTTGTGTCTCATCCTACCTTAGTGCAGGGGTCAGGTAATTAAAATCACTTCTTGGCATGCGGAACGGGATCAATGCCTTGTATCTGTTCTCGTTAAACATTGGAGAAGTTGCCTGGACACAGGGATTCAACCCTGAAGCAGCACCTTCCCCGTAGCACTAAAAGAGTTCACTTGAAATATCGATACCAGCGTGACTGTGGTAGCCGGTTCCTGATAATTTTTTGAACTGAAAAATCGGAGCTCCCTGTTAAAATGGTGTCAAATCACACCCTGGCTAAATGAACAAATAACGCTTCTCGGTCTGGATCAGTGCGTGATATCCGTTCTCGTTAAAAAATAGAGAAGACGTTTGGTCCCGGGGTTCCAAACACTGCGTCAGCACCTTCCCCTTTGCACTAAAAAAGCAGGTGCAATATCTACGCAATCGTCAAAGTGATCGTAAGAATTGAATATTTCGTCCTTGGCCAAGATTAATATATATGGGTGCTCCATATTAAAAGAATCCTATTTTCACATGGTGAGAGGCTAAATGCCACCTGCTGACACATTCACCTTGATATTTACTGACAACATTCAAGTTTGGTACAAGGACACATTTCTCAAGAACCCATTCTACGCAGCACTGCGTATCTTTAATGGTTCTGTTCATATTCACATCACGAAGATATATTTGTGACAATTAGATTCTTTTTTTAAACTGCGTTTGATTTTAATTATGAGAAATACACAAATTTATATTTATAAAGATATAAATAATTTTACAGTTGAAGTGGTTTAAAAATCAAGACAAAAATGGATTGTCAGTAGTCAAGTATTAACTTAAACACAAACGAAGTACTAAATAGAGTTTTTATATGAATAATGTAAATGCAATGATGTTTCAATATAAAAAAAAAATATTGCATATCTTTTTAACATAAAACATAATTGTAAACATCTTTACTATAGTTGTTTAAAAATGTTCCTGTGATTTTTGGAAATTCAGATAAGAACATTAGGAGTCATAGCGATTTAAAGTTGAGATGCCGTCCTGGGTATGACGATAAGCTACATCCGCGTCCAGGGTAAGACGATAAACTACATCCAACAGCATGACCTCTGATCAGGAGGCTTTGAGGAGCTTGGAACCGTTTCTTAATTGCTGGTGTTCCCAGTTCCACCCTGACCCGGGGTGGCAGCACCTGTTAGGGTCCCAGCAATGGGCAAATAGTTAACCCCGAAACTGTGGTAATAAGCATTATGAAAGTTTAAAACTAGGTTTTAATACCACAAATATTTTGTAAAAATATATTACCAGAAGGAAATTTTTGAAGAAAAATAACTAGTACCAGCAATACATTTTTGAAAAAAAAATATTACCAGTAATACATTTTTTAAAATAATATTACCAGCTATACATCTTTGAGGAAAAAAATTGCCAGAAATAGATTTTTGACAAAACAAAAATGTTACTAGGAAAAACAATGTTTTCGGCATTAACTGACCCATTGAGGTTGATATGCCGTAAACGAAACCAAAACAAAAAAAAATGTTATAGTTGAGATGAAAGTGTAGAATATCAATGATGAGGGTACCCACTTCTCTGTTGTAAATGATCGAACGAAGCAAGTATTACACCAGGTCGAAGCGGCCATATTGATAGTTATTCATTTTTTCTCAATTTCTAAACGAGCTGTTTCTAAATGATCAGGGAGGCTTGTCCGGCTGAACGTCATTTCTCTCTTCGCCGAGTGGGCATACAATTATTTGGCATTAAAATGACCCAACAAGCATTGACATATCTTAAAATCAACCAACTCACCTGATTCTAATTTCAACCGACAATGCCTGCCTGTTTAAATTTACCAATTTACAGATAAGCTACTGAACATCTGCACCAAATTATGCATATACCAATATATATATATATATACATATGTATTTGTTTGAATATGCTTGTGTGCTTGTTTTGTATATCAAACTTGAACTCTTATATATTACACACACATACATATATATATATATATATATATATATATATATATATATATATATATATATATATATATATATATGTGTGTGTGTGTGCATGTATATATGACTGGGTGTATATAGTATAATCAATTAACTGATTTTTTTAAAAAATCCGACCTGGGTGTGTCTCTACAAATTAAGACATTTGTAGAGGAGAAATGATCACAGCATTAGACATATACGCACGTGCACACATAAAAAGGAGCACGCATACACTCACACACAGACACACACACACACAAGCACACGCTCGCGCTCGGGCACGCACACACAAGTACACACACAAAGAAGGAAAAAAATCAGCCTAACAACAATAATAAAGAGCATCTCGCCAAGTGCATGAATTACTTACATCATCAAACTTAGTATTAAAACACCCACAAAAACAAAGTTGAATGATAGAAACGGCAATGGGAAAAACCTCCTGACGAGTGGATTGAACAGTTACAAAAGGATTCATCTACGAAATTCAAACTTGAGGTATTGAAGATAATGTCGATTTGCATTAATCATATATATATATATATATATATATATATATATATATATATATATATATATATATATATATTTTACCCGCTGCCCCATGTAGCAAGATGTAGCACAAGGCCGAGTTTAAAGTGGGGTATCCAAGCCCGTATGATCAGGCAAAAATTCCCCAGACCATGTAAAAACGGATTCAGTTTCCCAGACGAGACTCCGTCCCTCGACAGAGCCTCGTCTGGGGAATACCCTTTGACATAAGCCAGGTAAGTACATATATATATATATATATATATATATATATATATATATAACCAAAAAACGTTTGCGGTTTGTCTCTTTTAATATATATATATATATATATATATATATATATTAAAAAAAGAGACAAACCGCAAACGTTTTTGTTATATATTGCAGGTTTCTCTCGTTTTAATATATATATATATATATATATATATATATATATATATATATATATATATATATATATATAAATTAGAAAAGAAACCAAGCATTTTTAGTTATAGTCAATTCGTTTTAGTGTAGATTATATATTATTCTTCATATTTTTTGGCAACGTGTTTCCTGTCTCGGAATCAATTTTAAACGAATAAAATTTACTTACGTTTTTTTAATATTTCATTGTTCATTTTTTTTGTATTTGTAGTGAACCTTGGTCTCCTTTATATATATATATATATATATATATATATATATATATATATATATATATTCTGGTGAAATAAATTATAACAAATGGAGCCTTATAACTATATATATATATATATCAATATATATATAAAAATATATATATATATATATATATATATATATAACAGTATATATATGAATCATATATATAATATATATATATATATATATATATATATAAATTATAAATAAATGTAAACTTATAACATATATTCTGGTGAAATAAATTATCCAAAATGCAGCCTTTAAAGTGGTCTGTTTTTCTTTTAAATTATATATATATATATATATATATATATATATATATATATATATATATATATATATATATATATATATATATTAAAAGATAAGAACATTGACCGAACCTATGGCAGTTTCGACCGCCAAAGTCCCGTCAGTTGCATTGTTCAGGGAAGTATTCATAGGCAAGTCAAGAACATAAAAGCCTTCCTTCGAAACCGGAAGTTATCAAGTGAGGAGTTGTAGTGGAATAAAATAAGGGGACGAGAAAAAAATCTTTTTTTTTCCTTTAACTTTCACTTTATTTTTATCTTTACATTTTAATTATTTTTCCCTCCCCTTTTTCTTTCTAATCAACAACTATTGGGGCAGTCGCTATTGCAAGAGTGAAGCCGATATGCATTTAATGGCTATTAATTTAGGCACGTTAAGATATAACATTCTCGTTCACTTCAATTGTTTATAGCAGTGCTCTCATTGAGTGCCGTTGCCTCTTCCCACTACAAGTTTCCATCAACGTCTTTGGCTTTTGCAACCGTTTTGGTCTAAGAACGGTCTGACAACCACCATATTCTCCATATTTGCCGCTCGTGTCGTTTTCCTCTTTCCAAAACTCAAAACACGCTTCAATGGAACAAGATTTCAAGACTTTGTGAAAATCCAGAAGAATGCGGGGAGGCAGCTGGCGATATCCCAAAAAGAGAAGTTACAGGAATACTTCCCTCAATGGAAGCGAAACTGGATAATGTATCCGTTTTCAGAAGGGAACCATTTCGAAGGATATGACAAATTGAAATGTGTTATAGTTTTCTTTTTATAGCACCATTTCCGATACTTTTGGATCAGACCTCATATATGTATATATAAAATATATATATTATAAAGGAATATATATGCGTGTATGCGTGTGTGTACGTATTTAATGTATTTGCTTAAACATTATTTTAAATGGACACTTATATTTGAGTAGATGCACTGTTTTTATCTATTTAAATATACCAGCCAGAATATTCGAAAAATCATTACCTTACACGATATGTGCTACATACAAACACACACACACATATATATATATATATATATATATGTCGCGCAAATATATCGCTATCTCTCTCCCTCTACATATATATATATATATATATATATATATATATATATATATATATATATGCCGCGCTTATCGTGCTGTAGTTAATAAACATTGCTCGAAGTCATAAAACAGAGCTATTAATAAATATACATATTATCCATCACCGTAGCATGGCTCCGAGTTGTTCGACAGCTGAAGGTAATATATATATATATATATATATATTATCCTTGCGTGTGTATATATATATATATATATACATATATATATATATATATATATATATATACACACGTATATATATATACGTATATATATATATATATATATATATATATATATATATATATATATATGTGTGTGTGTGTGTATTTGTGTATGTATGTATGTAATTATACATAACGTAAAAGAAACTAAGAAAACGCCTTTAAATTCTCAGTTTTTCCGTTTCCTTTCTGCCCATGTGCAGTCGCTTCAACGTACACATCACTTTAACTCGATGTAGTCCCTAAAGATGGATTTCCCTAAAATATATTTGCTATATATATTGCCCTATAATTATATATAAAATTATATATATATATATATATATATATATATATATGCCAAACAGCATTTAAATTTTATATATATATATATATATATATATATATATATGCAAAACAGCATTTAAATTTTATATATATATATATATATATATATATATATATATATATATATATAAAAAACAGCATTTAAATTTTTTATATATATATATATATATATATATATATATATATATATATATATATATATATATATATATATATGCCAAAACAACATTTAAATTTTATATATCATTGTAGGAAATATATATAGCAAATACATTTTAGGAAATCCATCTTTTAGGACTACATCGAGAAAAATATATATATATATATATATATATATATATATATATATATATATATATATATATATATATATATATACAACGTATGTTCACAAGGTAGTATGAGAGCCTTTAGGAAAATGTATTAATAATCTGGCTCAGTGATAATGTTGTGTATTTGTCACAAAGAGCTGAGAAGAGCAAATCAAAATGTCATTCCGAAAGATATTGTGAATTAACCTGTTCTCTGTTTATTGTACAGTTAATATCGTCACATCAGTTGTGTCAGGCAGACTTTTACACTCAAGGGAAATTGTCATCTTGGAAATGGATATTACTATATAAATGATTCGCTGACTTTCATGTTTTGCGGTAGACTATTGACAAATTTGATTTACTTAAATGCTACTTTAGTGTACATCCAAGAGATAGATTTAAAAATATATATATATATATATATATATATATATATATATATATATATATATATATATGTGTGTGTGTGTGTGTGTGTGTGTGTGTGTGTGTGTGTGTGTGTGTGTTGCAGCATACTTACGGGCGATAATGGGTATGTTCCTATTCACAAAAATTCAGTAGATTTCAGTAAATGGTGTATGTCGATCTGCAGTCGGAGATTCGTCTCCAGCTGTGCTGGTCAAACTCTCTGCCTCCGGGGAGAGAGGATCCCCAGACGAGGCTATATCGAAGGACAGTTTCTTGTCTCGGGAAACAGCTACCCGATCCCATTTTATACGGCCTCTACGGGCAATTTTTGGCCGAGCATACAGGCTCGGGTACATTACATTAAATTTGACCATGTACCACATCTAACCGCGTGCGATGGTTGGTAGATATTCTGCAGTTGGAGATTCGTCTCCAGCTGTGCTGGTCAAACTCTCCGGCTCCGGACAGAGAGGATCCCCAGACGAGCCTATGTCGAAGTGCCGAGTCTCGTCTCGGGAAATAGCTACCCGACCCCGTTTTATACAGGGTCTAGGGGGAATTTATGGCCGAGCCTACGGGCTCGGATACCCCACATTAAATTTGGTTTTGTGCCACATCTGACCCCGTGGGGCGGTTAGTAGATATCCTGCTGTTGGAGATTCATTGTGAAAATTCACTTAGCTCACTTCTAGCAGTTGATTACTTCTCTACGCGCCGCTGGCGAATCTTATACGCGCTGTTCGTGTCCTAAGTATTATCGTTCATTACCAACCTTTGTTTGATTAATCTCTTCAGTAACCTTCCCTGGGTTACAACAATATGCTTACGTTTTTCCTACAGAGTACTCGCCGCTTCTCTATGGCAAGTCTTTAGAATAGCTGCATTCCTTCGTTCCACTAGTTCAGGCCTTTACAGCTAGGATACGCTACGTCACGTACGCAGGGTACAATCATCTTTATACTCTTCGTATTCCATTGAAAAGAAGGAACTTCATTCTACTCAAACCGATGTTCTCAAGAACTGCTAATTTTTGGAAGGTGATGCCGAGAGGTCATTTACGCGTTCACTCCAATCCTAACCCTTTCAAGTCTAGGTCAACCGTCATCTGTTCTACAAATCCTTATAATGTGCATATACTTGTTTCTCCTACAGCTATACAAAAACATCAATCTGTAATCCTCTTGGTTGAGTGGCTCTTGGTCCTTTTATTCGTCATATCTTATCAAATACATGTATATCATCAATACCCCCAAAAATCTTCCTATGGCACACAAAAACAGACCGGTAAATGTTATTTAATACTGTTTATTGTAAACAGAGCATTTACTTAAATACTTGTATCTATAAAAAAGAACGTTAAACATAAAAAATGTCTTTAATAAATAAATTGTCGGACTTTGTCCATTTATTAATATATATATATATATATATATATATATATATATATATATATATATATATATATACACATATATATATATATAATCGCGATATCCTACACATGTGCTCATACGCACAAGCCTACACAAACACGCTCGTATAAACTCTCGTGTGCAAACACACAAACTAACACAAGGTAGAAAAATAAACATAATGCCAATAAAAAGCGCAAACTATTCTTACCTTAATTTAAAATAACGAAAACGATAAAAATTGTCAGACATTTGCTGATATCTCCTGACGAGTGGACCGAACAATTACATTAAGTAACGATGAAAAACAGGTGCTAAATATAACATCAATCAGCTAAGTGACATTTTTTTTTATATCTGTATTAATACTATATATATATATATATATATATATATATATATATATATATATATATATATATATATATATATACCCAGCTAGTGTAATGCCACGAAAACGCAAAGGACTACTCTGATTGAAAGTGAATGAAAAACAGAAAGGAATGTATAAAGGTTGAAAAGACCAGTCTGTGAGTATGCACCGACGGCTTAATGGTTAGACACCATTTCAGTCGGGTTTCGATCCTAGAGGCAACCGGATGTCAAGCCACACTGATGAGCTGCGAAACAGCGAACAGTCTGTGGATGACGTTATATATATATATATACGCTATATATAGCGGTTCTGACCGAGGAATCGTAAGGCCGAGTTACGTGCTAATGCCCTTGAGAAAGTTATGAATCCTTTTCTTCTATGGGTAAATAGCAGGACAGACCGGGTTCTATAGCCTGGTCTACCGCAGAAAGAAAAATCTACCTCGTCAGTCGAATGATACATGATCGCCTAAGCGTGTATCACGCATGGTTTATAACTGACTGACTCTCATTTGGAGGCAGTGAATGCTGGGTATTATGTTCGGAGATGAAGTGGAAATGAGGCAACAAAAATGTGGTTCTACAGAAGGATGCTAAGAATACTAAGTACTGAACATGTGAATAAAAACGAATTTTGAAGGGAAATGGAAAAAAAATCGCTTATATATTCAATCGGAAATAGACCATTGGAATTTCTACAAACTATGAACAAAACGGGTTCTGAGAATTTGACATTCATAGGGTTTATTGAAAGCGAAAAGCACTGAATAACGTACCAAATGAGCTTGTGTAAATGCATGACAGAACAGTGATGTTTAAAAGACAAGCCTTAGTAAGATATACAAAGGATTTTGTGAAGAGCCATGAGTGCCGACAAAGTTATATGGCAAACAGAAAAATAAAAGTTACCTATTATTCAATTGTATATCAAATTCTGGGATAACTTTGTTTTATCATCTTTTCTGTTTTCTATGCATCTGAAATTTATACTGACACTTCGGGCATAAATCATTTTTACAGTGGTTCGAAGGTGTTGACACGCTCATATGGAGTTTCCTTTTTGTTCTTAGTTGATATATAAATTTAGTTTACATGTATTAAAAAAACAATTTTTGACAATAACGCTAGAAGTTGGGCACATTTTCCTTTGAATTTTCGCCAGAAACAACTTACAATTTTACTCAGCGAAATAGGGAAAAAAAAAATGACGGGTGTCGATATTTTTACTAATTAAACGCTGGATATTAATTTGCAAATGCGAGTTATATATTAATAAAAAAAATGGTGGGGGGATATCGATAATAACATACAAAAGCTGAAAGCTTCCAAAAGTTAACGGATAATTTATGTTCAGAATCTCCCCGGAAAACAAAAGAAATTGTCCAAACCATAAAGATATTACAAAAAAAAAAAAAAATAACAAAAATCTAAAACAGACACCTTCATTAGTTTCCCACCGACAGACAGTGCCCAAGCATCAGGTTACAGATAACGCAGTGTTGGTGGAGGGTGGGGAGGTCAGTGACCATTCCTACCCGCCACCAGCAGTTTGCTTGGGGAAATTTGCTTTAATAAAATTTTTAAACCACGAGGAGAAACGAACGGCTTTAAAAATTCCACGTTAGATCAAATTTTATCTAGCAAAAGACAAGGCCACTGGACCATAAGAATACTGAAGACATACTAACGCCTGGTGAAGAGACATTTTTTCCCTTCTTTCGAGGTGGGTGGGGAGGTTTTCCAGCTACACAAACATATAGTGTTATAAGTTAGGTTAGAGTGGTTAGAACAAATATCAATGTTAAATTAGTCACACAGAGTGTGGGTGGGGAGATAACAAAGAAAAATAGTTAAATAAGTAAAATAAATAAAAATAAGTACACGGATACGTTGGAATATATATATATATATATATATATATATATAGATAGATAGATAGATAGATACAGAGATAGAGATAGAGATGCTTTTGGATGCGTCAGGAGGTTTGTACATAAAGTATCGGGACTCTCGCTACGGTAACGAAGAAAAAGAAAGCCATAGAGAAGAAGGTTCAGCCTCTTGCTTTCCAGTCATCTTTGATCTTCAGAAATATCTGCTATCATCTTCTTAATTCCTGTTCGTTCCTGGTCCTAAATAACGTTTTTTTTTTTTTTTTTTTCTCCATTTCTTATACTCAGTAACCACTTGTGTCTTAGTGGCTTTTTTTTTAAAGTGAAAATTTTACTTAAATAAGTTGGACAATTTTCAAATTTTCATATGAATAAAGAAAATACAAACTCTAAACAAAGTGTATAGCTATGAACTGAAACATGGAAACTTTATATGCTTTATAAATAATTAATACTTTTTGTTATTCCTGAAAAAGGAGTTTGCATAAAAAGTGAGAATGTTAGATTTATAATTGCGGAGGCATTTTAATTAATATTATTTTAATATAAATTCATACACTGATGTCCTCAAGGAAATATGGATAAAAACATTGGTTGATCCCAGTAACTTGACCCAAAGAGTTGTGAGTTCAATACCTGTCTACAGTAGAGGTGAACAAAAACTTGGCGAACTGAGTTAAAGTGAGGCAACTGAGAAAACTGGAAGAGGCACTAGAACAATCTACCCCTGTGGGCGAAATAAAGGGTTCCGTTCCAAATTCCAATCACCTGAAGAAGGTCGGAAAGTACAACAGCTGAAACGTCGAGGATATGGCGAAGATGAGAACAACTGTCCGAACAATGAAAATAATATTATTTTAATCTTACTTATTATAAAACTCAGATTGTGTGTGTGTGTGTGTGTGTGTGTGTGTGTGTGTGTGTCTGTACGTTTATATATTGGATCGGATTTCCTACTTTTTTCAACCGATTTCAACAAAACTTCACAGGACTACGTAAAATTACCTTGCAGTGGTTCTGACAGCGCCAAAAACTGGAAAAACTCAATTGTTTTTGCAAGAAATCAATTTGAAAACACGATAAAACACGATTCTGTCACCAGAATGAAAGAACTCATATCGAGTTATACTTATTATAAAACCCAGGGTGTGTGTGCGCGCGTGTGTGCGTGTGTGTGTTCGTTTATATATGGGATCGGATTTCATACATTTTTCAACAAATTTCAACAAAACTTCACATTTTTTTGGCAGGTAGTGTCTCTTATTGTCTTGCACGCCTTTTCTTTATTTTTACATTCAGAATGCTTTAAAAATTCCATTTACAAGACAATTGTTTATAATAAAATTCTATTCAATCAGTAGACTCATAACGATTGAAAACAATGGTTTTGTTTGAGTTTGGGTTTGACCAAAAAAAAAAAAAAACTAATTAAGACATGCGTGTCCGTCAACCTTAAACAATAATCTTTGTCAATTTTATTTTTCCGTTTTTATGATGGTCGATACTTGATCTATCTCTTACTGTGACATCCCCGGGCAACGCCGGGCTCTACTGCTAGTTTGCAATAAAGTATTAAAAATCATAAAAAAAATAAGAGAAATGTGACCGGGACACTTTGAAATCGTACAAAGACGTATTTTCTTAACGAAATAAATATTAGCATATTGGAAAAAAAAAAGATGTCAGTTTAAACTGGCCTCAGAAGGATAGAGATTAAACTAACAAATTATTTAAGTGAAGGCAAAAGTCCCAACACTATTTTCTGAAAGCAAATTGTGAATAGAGAGATGAAAGCCAATTGAGACTTTTGCACATACTTAGTGATATCGACATGAATCTATTCACACGTTAGGACTCCGAAAGGATTTGTAATCGATTTTCCATCAGATCTCTTCTGTTCACAGGGAGAGATGTTGTTCATTTTCTCGCTATGAGTTCAAAATAGAGAGTATTCTGGAAGATAAATTCGCTGCTGCAAGAAAAACGAAAAAAAAAAAAACAACAAAAAAAAAAAAACAATTATTATGACAATTCTTATTGTTCTTCCGTTAGGTAGTATGCTAGTAATCAGTTAGTAGATGCATTCCACCCTGTCATTACCTCAGATAAATAATAGACCATTCCGGTTTGACTGCGAAGAAAGACAAAAGAAAAAAAATTATCAGAAACAATGTTTAGTCTTAATGATAGAAGGGAGGCATATGTCATCATCATCATCATCATCATCATCATCATCATCATCATCTCTTACTACTACTACTACTACTACTACTACTACTAATAATAATAATAATAATAATACACAGGGCAAATATTTGCTAACTTGAAATTATCAAGCACACATACTGAAAATACAGATTATGTGATAAATATCCAGAAATAATTCAGTAGTGCCACCCACTGAATTTAAAACCCGGCATGACAGATTTGGTCAATATCTGCACTGGAAAATCTGCAACTTTTACGGAAAGGAAACTGAAAGAAATTGGTATGAACACCACCCAAACCCGGTGACGGATGTAAGACGTGTATCAATTTTATGGGACTTTACAATACACACAGACAGAATAATCAAAGGTATTCGCCTTGACATCGTTATTAGACAGCGCAAAAGCAAAATGTGCCTTCTTATTGACACGTCAGTCCCTGTTGACTATAATGTTTCTTTTAAGATCTTAAAAAACTATCAAAATCCCAGGACCTTCAAATCGAAATCTCAAAAATGTGACATCAACAAATCCAGTTGTAGTTGAGCCCTCGGTTTAAGTGGAAAATATTCCAATAGACTCATTGAATAGATTCTGGTGGGCCATGCCTTAAAGAAATACAAAAAAATTACTCTCACGGGTACAGCCCACACCTTACGAAGTGCTTTATCTATGTAAAGTATGTGTGATTTTGTTTTTTGTTTTTTTTTTCAAAACTGCTCAGAGGAAAACGTCATGATGGCATTGCTGACCTTAGGTTTCTGGTGGGTACCCAGAAAGAAATAAGTACACATCAGGAATCAAAGGAATAATAATAATAATAATAATAAGAAGAAGAACAACAACAACAACAACAAAAGAAAGAAAGAAAGAAAGAAAGAACAAAGAAAGAAAGAGAAGATATAATAATAATAATAATAATAATAATAAGAAGAAGAAGAAGAAGAAGAAGAAGAAGAAGTAGAAAAAGAACAAAAGAAAAACAAGGAAAGAAAGGGAAGATATAATAATAAAAAGAAAAAAGAAAATATACAAAAGAAGAAAAATAGCAAGAATTTAAGTAAGAAAGAGAATAATAATAATAATAATAATAATAATAATAATAATAATAATAATAATAATAATAAAAGAATAAGAAAAAGAAAGAAAGTGAAGATAGTTAACGCTCTTATAACTTTAAACGTTAAAAGTCTGCTTCAGGTAAATGGAACACCGTCTTACTTTTGAATCTTTGTACCCCCTTACTTCTTTAAATAATGATATTCATTCATACTTATCATATTTTTGTTAAAACTGTTAAAATGAAATATTTCACGATACCACAGCGGAATTTCCACGTGTATTCTATAGCCGTGAAAGAAGCTAATTCAGTTATTAAATTCAGAATTATGATTCAACAAAAAGTTAAAATAGGAAAAACCGTGAAATATTCAGGACTATTGCTAGTTATTAGAATTAGATAAATGCAACGTGTTTGGTACAACTATTCGCTATCAGTAGCAATAGGTCCTGCAATTAGGTATTACCAATGAATGAACTTACCATATTTTCTCAAAGGTTTTCATGTAAATTCTTGTGAAGACATCATGATCGCTGTCCGCAATCTTCACTTTTAGTAGTCAGCGAATTTGCTGGAATATTCTGAAACTACCAATTAAGCTGTTATTTTCGCAGATGATCTACTGTGGCGATTAAATCCTGGGATGAATAAAATCGAATGAAAATAAAATAGCCTAGCAGACTTTCATGTGAAATTCTATAAGAAAAAAAAAAAAAGAAGCGAAAAACAAACGTTCAATTGTATGTTTACTGGTCTTTTGACAGTTTCAGCACGACTTTTTCTCTTTGACTAAATTATATATTTATTCTTCCTGTATTACATTTGAACATGTCACCGACAGTTTTCCAGTTGAATAGATCTTCCTTTTCTTGAATCATGTAAACAATGCTTTGATTCCTAATTTACATTAATTCGACCGACGAATTTTCGTTGGGGTTTTTAACAAATATTGGAGCGTTTCTTGGCCTATAGCTGAGATTCGATCAAGGCTTCGACTAGCCGGGACCTGCTAGGACAAGCCATGACCAGCTTTGACTAGGCTCTGACCAGCTTGGACAAGCTATGACCAGTTTGGGACCAGTGGCCTTTAAGTGTAAACACTCGAGTCTCCCACGTTAAACGACCTTGTGTCACATCTTGACCCCGTGGGAGTTAAGTAAATTCCTAATTTACATGCTGTGTCAATGTTAGACAATTCTTTCGAACAAAATATAGGAAAATGTATATTTTTGCAACTGGCGTTTGTCATCATCATCATTATTATTGCTCTTGTTGGTGACATTGTTGTGAGAGTACACATTAAATTGCAACAATTGTCGTTAAAAAAAAGGGTGTCATTGATTTTACTATGATGGTTTCGATCAAAAGTATTATACGCATTGCGTCTTATTTTAAGATATTACATGTCCTTTATGGGAAGAAAAATATCGGTTAAATTAACAAAGAAAGTAAATTCACAACACAGTTAAATTTGAGTCGGGTTGGCATATCACACGGCATGGAAAACGTTATTGGTTTACTTAATGCGGATTAGACATAGACAGCATCCGGTGAGGCTCGAACTTGCTATTCAATAGTAACTGTCGATTACACGTGCCTAACTAACCATTACCTGACGCTGAGATGCCCGGTTCATTAAGGTTTTAGATGGAAAAATGTTAAGTACTACACCACAGAAAAGGAAAAAAAAGCAAAGCAAATATATATGAGGACAAGAAGGAAAGTACATGGGCTGAACCAAGTTATGGGGATCTCCCAAACGTAGTTTAGACGTGACAGAAGGCTGAAGGTATAGGACTCCCAATGAGAATCGAACTCACTACTGAGTCGTAATAGTTCTAGAGAGACAAGCTTGCTAACCACTACACCGTCTCGAGGTGCCCCTGCCGATCAAGATATAAGTGAAAGTAGACACCAGCTGTTGTATTCTGATTCATTATGGGCATGTCTTTTTGTCTGTCAACGGAAGCATCTACATTTGTATCTTGGTCAGCCTATGAATACTCGGAAGAATATTAACACCAGTTTATATCCGGAATATGTACGCGATATATATATATATATATATATATATATATGTGTGTGTGTGTGTGTGTGTGTGGATAAATTGTCGTCTAAATTGCGCAAAAGTAAAAATAACGCCGATATTGTATTTTAACATATATTTACCAAAATTACACAAAATATCTCTTGAAATTCAATAAAATCGCTATTGCCTTCAACCACAGCCTCCTGATGACTTCGGAATCACCTGCAACTCTTCTGGGTGCTCTCCTTGTTTAAGTTGGTAAATGCTGCTATAATCCTTGCCTTCAGTTCATATTCGGTGTTACAAGGATATCAATTGGTGTTACAAGGATATCAATTGGTGTCTCGCTCAACTGTGCCCTACACATAATAATCAAGGGGGTTGCAGTTTTAGGTCGTTAGATGTAAGAAGTGATGTGGTCGTAGAAATTGTCTGACAGTCATGACTGTGTTCTCCTGATTGTGTGACATGTTGCAGATTCCTTTTTCCAGATATAGGGTCATCGAGCAGCGCCCTTTTGACCTAAAGTAGCACTAATTCCTCAAGGTACATGATATAGGCCTCCGTGTTGAGTCTGAGGCCCTCACCAACAAATTAGGAAATTCTTTTCATATCAGAACGATCAGAGTGAGTTTTTCGAGCTGTCGTATCTTCGTAATCATCATTAAACTCATCCAACTCTTTCAGAATTCTCTGCACTGTCCTCAGACTGACACTCAAAAACAAATATTCGTATTGGAGTTCCGGCGCGAATGCCAAGTAATACAGCATGCGGCCATTTGCGGATTGATTTGCGTCATGCTGATCTTTTTCTCACAGACGGTTCCTAACTGTGCAGTGGACAAAATCAAAAACAAACAATGCATGGGTACGAAATTAAAAACTGAAATTAATGACAATTTACCAATCTCACCACACACACACACACACATATATATATATTTCTTAACATATGACGTCATTTGTTTACATTCGATACGCCAGAGCAGTTATGAATGTACGAGATTCATGGAAGATTGAAGTTTATAAACAATAAATTCGACCTTGTCTACCGTAAGGTTCTTTGTGACCGAGCGGTCAAGGCACGTCAGCGTATATGACGGTTCCGTATAGGATGCAGGTTCGAATCCTGTCAAAGAACGAATATTTTCTATGAAAATTTCTCGGACATTCAGGCCGGTAAATGTTATTTAATACTGTTTATCATAAACATAGCATTTGCTTAAATACTTGTATCTATAAAATAACAAACGTTAAACATAAAAATGTCCTTAATAAATATATATATTACAAAGAGTTAATTATACCTTGAATCAATTAGCAATATTAATGCAATTATTGGCGAAATCCCTTCTGCAGTAGAAATAATTATAAGCATTATACTACTAATAATCCACTGAATGATGAGATCCTTATGGATATGGTGTATTTTTTAATTCAGCTAGTACTTTCAAATGCTTCACGCATTCATCTTCGGGCAGTAATTTTCCTTTAGAATCAAAACTGGAAGACGAAATAAATGTTTTTTTTTCTGACCGAAGGATATTTTTAAGAATGAGCTATTTATTAACGGTTATGTAGTGTTGGGGCGTGCAGGTCGCAACGCTAAAGTTCAAATATTTCAAGAGAGAATTTTTATGAATTTTGTAATTTGGTAAATCTACGAATTTTTTTTATAAGTGTTTTTTCAGTTAATATGACATGAACTAAGTAGATAGTTCAATTAACAGAGTGTTATGTCTTAGTAGTTTTTTTCTCAGGAATTATTTACTGCGGATCAATTGTTTTTCATGAACATAAGAAAATAGGCAGCATATATTTTATATTACAAAGAGTTAATCATATCTTGAATCAATTATATATATATGTATATTTGGTCATTAATCTTTCTTTTAATTATTTTTCGTTGCATATGACAGACAAGGAATATTTAATTAACTTTCTGTTTCCCGTTTTGGTGGGTGTAAGGGATGCAATACAGGCAACTTTTTCACTCAATTATTTCCATCAAAGGGAAAAACGTAAGAATGCTAGAAAAACTACACACACACACACACACACACACACACACACACACACACACATATATATATATATATATATATATATATATATATATATATATTATGGAAAAGGTCTCCCTGTGAGCTCCCTTTAGGACTTCATCTGACTGAAGTTAATGAAAGGTTTTTTTGTCTGATTTTAAACATTCCCAGTCTCACCTTCGTGTGTATGTAAAGCCGCATTGGCATGAGCATCATTTTAGTAAGATGTTTCCAATATATATATATATATATATATATATATATATATATATATATATATATATATATGTGTGTGTGTGTGTGTGTGTGTGTGTGTGCGCGCGTGTTTGTGTGTGTTTGTTTGTTTGTTTGTTTGTTTGTGTGTGTGTGTGTGTGTGTGTAAAATGTTCCACAGTCAGACTATTTCACAGTTTTTTAGTGTGGCTAGACACGCGATTGTTTCAAGCCGGAGTCGAAACTCGACCGATTTAACATCAGACGGAGAGTCCGATGCAAATTTCATTAAATCGACTGAAAGTTGCTGGGATTAAGATTTTTAAGATCATTTTTCAGGTTTCCTCTAATTTATTTCTTTTCCTTTCAGGACATAAATTATATAAAAATTGGCCGAATATTTTATTATATCCAAGTTCTTAGGCTATATTTTTTAGCCATTATCTAGGATGACTTTTACTTTACTTTTAACTGAATATATGGCATGTTTTATGTATGTATCTAGTTATAGGAATGTTTCACTTTCCAAACACGATCAGCACATTGTTCAACGAAACTTACATAGAAGTGGGATTGTTGCTTAAATACACAATAAAGAATTTGTTGGCTGCTTCTGCTAATTAATTATAGTCCCTTTACTATCTGGTTGCGGGAAACACATATTTCTTGTATATAATGTCCTAAAAATTACCGTTCTTCCTAGCAAACTAGGAGTGTGATTCTCCGACTGAGTCTCCGCTTGCTTCAAGCCGACTGATTGGACATCAGTCGGCAAATAACACTATCTAACCACTGATGAGCTGTGATATAGAAAACGGCCTTTCTGAATACATATATATATATATATATATATATATATATTTCTGAATATATATATATATATATATATATATATATATATATATATATATATATATATATATTATACTAATAGTAGTACTCAGTTAGTAAAATCCTCGGATAGCACAACTTGCAAGTATATCAAAATTGGTACCTGAGGAAAAAACTGGAAAAAAGAAAGAACTAGAAACATCCAAACAGGGCGAAACAAATCGTCCAGTGCCTGAAGTTTTTAGTCCAAAGAAAAATAATCCAAGCGAGTAACAAAGTTAAAAAGTAGAGTACTCAATACGCCTAGTAGTGCTGGAATGAATAAAATAGACCCTAAAGAGCCAGGAACAACCTACCGAAACGTATCCTCAAGGTAATGGAGATTATGGCCTGCAACGTGTCCCATATATGCTTAATGGGATTTAAACCTGGTGGGCACTGGGTTCAATGGAACACTGAAAGTTTTCTAGAATCAGTTTTGTGCCACCTCTGCTTTGCTATCTATTTCCGATTTAAAGTATAATTTTCCTTTTTGATCATACTTTCGTTAAAACTTTCTTATTGTTCACTGGCTTCATTCATGTTATTCTCAGCTTTCTTCTATACAATCACATATCTGTCGCCTCTATTCTCCTCTTCAGATGTAACAGAATTGTCAAGTATACAAGGTGACAATGAGGAAAAAGGTCTTGGGAAATTTAAAACTCATAAGGCATACTGAAGGAAAGTTCTTTTGTTTCGTTATCCTACACAAAAAAAATAAAACATAGCAAGTGTATTTCTTCCTTTTATGTGCCGTGTACCTTCAGTATGTAATCATGGCCCTCCACTGCTTCTTGTGCCTTGTAACACGAAGCCATATTATTCCTTCTTATTCTTGATCAGCCATCCATTTCCACAAGCTTATTTCTTATATCAGTCGCTGTTTTCTTCTGTCCCTCTGGACTTCATTATGTCCCGTGAGTGTGATATTCTCCAAGCCCCCTTTTCTCATTATGAGCGTAAGAAAATCCAACTTCTTTTTGATTTCAAGTATAATTGTATTTTTTGTTCCTATATTCATTAAAACTTTCTTGTTGTTCACATGCACCGCCCATGTTATTCTGAACACCCTCCTGTAAAATCATATCTCTGTTGTTTCAAGTCACTTCTTCATCTGTTAGGAAATTGTCCAGTATGACAAATACCATAAGATGCAAAAGATTTTCAACAAGATTTTCTTCTGTTATCCTAGTCAAGGAAGATTCCAATGTAACTGTGAATCCTTGGGGACACAAAGAGAATTGCGTCCACACCACAGCAAAGTTAACATCCATAACACCATGCAGATCACTACTCCGCACACAAAACGGATTGTCTGTTCGAAAGAGATGGACGCATGGCGCCTCTAATAGGCGACACGGTTCCAAGTTTCCACTGTCCAATGATTTGCTGGCTCGGTTGAGACGCAATAGATGACGGTGTCAATTATATAATTTTGGCTCAACGAAGAAGACTCCCCCTGGAATACGCTATAAGTCACACGGCATATTGATGGCAAAAGAAGAAGAAGAAACAGCGGGTGAAAAGATAGTTGGAATGGTAATCGTAATATTAACCGTTTTCTTGAACATAAACATTCGGCATTTATTTACCGCACATCCTGTACTCGTAAAAAAAACGTATAGAATAAAAAAAATACTTCAGCTTCGAACTCGAACAGAAAAGGTAAATAACGATGAAGCCTTTTCTGGAATTGGTTGGTTTCTTTTGTTTAGCGGTATATCAACATCTGTATGGGTTATTTAATGCCGAAATCTAAATATTCTGAATACAATTTCGTTGGCTTCAATTAAATATATTTTGAACAAAATTGTATGTCGTCATCAACAGATAAAATACATTACTGAACATTCCGCTTTAAAAATGTGTTGCTGTTGGATGTATTTTGATTGGAATAGAAGCTGCAAAGAAATTACAATTATGAAAACAATGGGGAAAGACGGCTTGGAGAACATAAAACACATAAGGCATATTGAAAGCAAGAGACGCAGCGGAAACAACGGGTGAACTACAGGGAGAAAGATGGTTGGTAAGAGGTAAAAAGATTCTTAATAAGTCATTTTTTAAAATTTGACATGGGAAAATAATTCACTCTTCCAAATAAAATAATTTCCGAACGTTTCCAGATCTATATTCCTCGGCGACTTTCTGAAATTCTGATTACAATGCCTAAATGTCATAATACTGATTTAGGGAAGTGGACCCAGAGAAGAATTTTTCAGAACCCTCTCTATCCGTCTATGGAGAGAGGCTATAGCTAATAATTTTACAGTTTCGTCTACCCTTAAAGAAAACAATATATGTTAATGATAATAGTAAGAATAGATTTTTCCTTATATGGAAACATTCGGAATTCGTTGACCGAACAGCCAATGCGACTGTCGGTGGAAATTTATAAAAATATTTCTGTTAAAACAATTTCTTAGAAAATAGGATTCTCAAGACCGCTGTTATCGCTCAATTCCAGTATTTATGCAGATTTCGTTCCTAACTTTTTGGTTGAGGTAGCATGGAAAGTCAACCTGTTGATTAGAGTTCAAATGGGACAGTAAAACGGCAAAAGAACAAGAGCTTTTATCATCGATGTCATCGAAAGAACAGAGGAACTAAAGGATGAATAACACGCAGTGGGCCCGGTTTAGTTGAGTCACTGATTAAACGAACGTCTGTGGAGTTATATCGTCGAAATAACTCATCAGCTGCTCCCAATCAATCATTGCAATTTTGATCCTCATCAACATCAGTAATTTTTTTCTGAATCGCTATTCGATTTTTTTTAATCGAAGTAAGAGACACACATTAAAGAAATTTCTTACGAGATATCTTGTCAGCTGCTTCAATATAAACCATTATTTCATTTCCTTCATCAATATCTACAAATTGGCTTGACCCACTAAAAAAAAAACACTTCCAGAGCAAGAGGACCTAATAAAAAAACACTTCCAGAGCAAGAAAACCTAATAAAAAAACACTTCCAGAGTAAGAGGACCTAATAAAAAAAAACACTTCCAGAGCATGAGGACCTAATAAAAAAAACACTTCCAGAGCAAGAAGACCTAATAAAAAAACACTTCCAGAGCAAGAGGACCTAATAAAAAAACACTTCCAGAGCAAGAAGACCTAATAAAAAAACACTTCCAGAGTAAGAGGACCTAATAAAAAAACACTTCCAGAGTAAGAAGACCTAATAAAAAAACACTTCCAGAGCAAGAGGACCTAATAAAAAAACACTTCCAGAGCAAGAAGACCTAATAAAAAAACACTTCCATAGTAAGAGGACCTAATAAAAAAAACACTTCCAGAGCATGAGGACCTAATAAAAAAAACACTTCTAGAGCAAGAGAACATAATAAAAAAAAAACTCCCAGAGGAAGAGGTCCTAATAAAAAAAACACTTCCAGAGCAGGAAGACCTAATAAAAAAAAAACACTTCCAGAGCAAGAAGACCTAATAAAAAACACTTCCAGAGTAAAAGGACCTAATAAAAAACACTTCCAGAGCAAGAGGACATAATAAAAAAAATCTCCCAGAGGAAGAGGACCTAATAAAAAAAAAACTTCTAGAGCAAGAAGATCTAATAAAAAAACACTTCCAGAGCAAGAAGACCTAATAAAAAGCAAGTAATCATGAGATATCTCTTCTGTCCCACCAGGTTAATCATTGCTTCTAATGCTTCTATCACTGAGAATTAGATTGAATCCCTATCCTATTCAAAATCAGTGTAAAAAAAATTCAGGTTAAATACATTTCTCATAAGAGATTTTTTTCTCTCCAGAATCTATCTTATATATCTATAAGTCTACCATTCATCCATACTTAGAATATTGCTGCCACATATGATCTGGTGTCCCTGATATTTACATGAGCTTCTTGATAAAATCAAGAATCAGCAATATTATTGGTCCTGATCTGGAGGCTTGGCTTCAGTCTTTTTCCTACCACCTGCCTTTGTCTTTTATACAAATACTTAGATAGTTAATAGTTCGGATGAGTACTGCGCTAAGGTACCTAGATTTTTTGAATTTAAACGAAGTACTCGACTGGAGTCGAATTCTCCTAAATTTACTGTTGAGCTGGTTAGATGTAACTGTAAATTCTATGCTAAGTTTCTTTTCTCGCGCTGCTTGCATGTGGAAATCCCGTCTGACTCTATGCTTTCCAGCCAACTGCACTTTTTTCATCAGTATTCATGGCCCTATTTTTGATACAATATCCGATGAATTAACAGAATAAGGAAACCCATATCAAATTCTTTTCTTGCGAGATATCACCTCAACTACTCCAGAAAAAAATAGTGTCTTCATTAGTCTTTGCGAACTGTTTGAGTCATTGTGTTATGCTCAGCGAAGAAGACCCCGATCAAAGATACCATGTCAGCTGTTTCAGGAAAATAATTCTATTCATTGCCTTTACACAGCTGAAAAACAACGGAGTGTACAACATTTTTCTATATTTCTGAGATGAGGTATTGTAACTATTTGCACTATTTACATTGTTCAGACTGTTGTCATCTTTATTGTCCTATTTACAATATTTTGACTGTTGTACTCTTCGGCCTTCTTCAATATCTGTCTATATTTATTAGATGAGGTATTGTAACTATTTGCACTATTTACATTCTTAAGACTATTGTCCTCATCTTTATTGTCATATTAACGACGTTTCGGCTATTAGCCGTTCCGGCTTTCTTCAGGTGATATACGTTGGGATCTCGCTTTATTTCGAACACTGGGGCAGATTCTTCTAGTTCCACGTGCCATGCCTTTTCTAGAGATCTCAGTTTCAGTTATTTCCCTTTAGTAACTCAACTCTCCAAGACTTTTGTTCACCTCTGCTGTGACCAGATATTGAGCTGACAACTCAGTGGATGAAATCACTGGTTTACTTCAAGTAACGCCTGTATCCACTGAGCTCTGTGCCCTTAGGGACACCTGAAGAAGGCCGGAGTGTACAACGGTCGAAACGCTGTGAATATGACAATAAAGATGAGGACAACAGTCCAAACTATGTAAATAGTGTAAATAACGGCCTAAAAGTTGTGACGGTAGTTAGATGAAAACACTAATTCGAATAAATCCGTTGTCAATAAAATGAATTTATGTATTGTATATTTTGTAACAAGGACTTAAGATTCGAGGGAGAAGATCCCATTAGATTAAACGGTGACAAATCCAATAATATATCAGCATGAATAAAAAAAAGGAAATTTAAAAACGATTTTTTAATCTTCACTTGCCCTTACTCTACTCTCTTTCCGAGTTATCAATTCGTTAAAGTAAAATAAGATTGTCAACGCGCGGAATTTATCACAAATTCATTATGGATTCTTAATAATTTAAATCTATACATTCCTCTTCCCATCCTAGATTCCCAAAGGGATATTTTTGCACAATTTATGCATTATTTTACGATGAAAAAAAAAAAATACAATAAGAGAAAGTGAAGAATTCATGAAATGCAGCGTCACATCCGGTGTCCAGCAATTTACTTAAAGATTACTGCCTGGAGGTATTGGCTGATCAGAAAAGAGCTATTGCCATTAGCTATTGGATCTCTCCATAGATAGCTAGAGGGATGCTGAAAAATTCTCCTCTGGAGACTCTTCGCTAAATCAGTATTATAATCATTGTAATCAGAATTATAGAAAGTGGGTCAGGAAGATAAATCTCCAGACTCCCACTCCACGCCCCTGTAAAAAAGAATGTGTTCATTGGAAGCCAGTTTGGTTATGCTTGCATATATATTAAGTTGGAAAGAAAGTTTTGTCGCGGAACAGACCGGGGTAAATAACAGACAGACCTTGGATGGCAACTGGTCTACCGCAGAAAGAAATGGCAACCTATTGCGGGAAAAAAAATCTGCCTCGTCAGTCATGTATCGAAAGATATATGATCGCCTAAGCGTGTATCACGCATGGCACTTAACTGACTGAAGTTTAATTCAAGCCTATACCAGGCCTCTTCCGCATCAGAAGTAACAAGAAAAATTTGTTCTGTCTATGCTCTATGTTTCTGGAAATGTCAGCAATGATTTGACCAGTTTCTATCGGGAAATATTTCTGTCAAAGATTAGTTTCGTTGCGGGCTACCAAGTTTTGTCAATACTGAGCTTCAGAAAGTCAGCGTTTAGAAAAACCCTAAGTAGTCTACAGGAGAATTAGTAAGGGAATTCATAGCAAGTCACACTTCGATCATAAAACATCTTTTTAAACTTGGAAAATTGTCTAAATTTGGTAAGTTCGTGGTATTTCTCTCACCCAAATCAAAAACAAGATTTGTTACCGAACCTTTATTCAGTAAAATCATCACGGACGCGTAGCGGTGGTAAGCGGTAAAATTGAATGATCGAAGTCCAAGAACTGCAGGGCGACTCAATACCCGTAATTCAACGCTCCTCGTGCGCCCAGGCTGTCGTCTGCGTGTGGCGGTCGTCTACGCGGCCGTCGGACTCATAGCGGTGGTAAGCGGTCAAACTGAAGGCTGTAAGTCCAAGAACTGCAGGGCGACTCTCTACGCGCAATCAAACGCTCCACGTGCGCCCAAACTATCCTCTGCGTGCGGTGGTTTTCTACGCGGCCGACCGACTCGTAGCGTGAGTAAGCGGTCAAACTGAAGGCTATAAGTCCAAGAACTGCAAGACGACTCTCTACGCGCAGTTCAACGCTCCACGTGCGTGGTTCTCTATCAATCTATATTCAGTAAAAAAACAACAATGATCGGCACTCACAGAAAACAGAGAATCTATTTGCAAACAAGGACTTCGCCAACAAAGTGTTATAATTTATGTTTGCCGATATCTGTACGGACTCCTTTATTATGAAATATAAAAAAAAAATAATAATAAAACGTTTAATGCAGAAACGTATGGCTGTCAACTGGAAACAGCGCACAAAACTTGCACAAAACGCGTCCATTATTTATCAATCTAAAGCCGTGTTCCACTTCCACAATAAGGAAGGAGAGTGTATTACTCGAGTCACGAAGAAAGAAAACAATAACAGTTACATGATCATAGGTAAAACACAATGCTCTTAAACGAATGTAGCAACATTGGAAAGTACTAAGGTAAACAATAAAATCAAATAAGTAATTATGAACTTTGGTAAATCAACTGATTACATAAGACTAATGGGGAAATTTGAGAAAGTTAATTAAAAAGTTGGGTAGACGGAAGTTGTCGCTCTTAGTCAACCATATATATATATATATATATATATATATATATATATATATATATATATATAAATAAAATATGTACATAGATACATAATTTTATTTATAAATTGGTGAAACCACCTGACGCGTGGACTAAACGATTCGAGATATAAAATCTATCAACTAAGTGATACATTTTCTTTGTATTAATCATATATATATATATATATATATATATATATATATATATATATATATATTCAGTCGAATCCATTACATTCACTTAAGTGCTGATACCCTTGGGAAAGGTATGAATCCTCTTCCTCTCCCTCCAGCTAAGGGTAAAATAGCAGGACAGACTGGGTTCTATAGCCTTGGATGGCAACTGGTCTAGGAGAAGGACAACTCTGAATTCAAAACCCGCGGAGGGTCGTTTGAGAACCTTGTGGCACGTAGTGCACCATGTCTCTGTATTCGTCCCTTCAAAAAGTTTGGAAGGTCCTGCACGAGGCCTTCACCACTATAATCAAATCACACGTGCCGGTGTCGGGCTGTCGGTTTCCTGGAAACTGATCTGCTTGACCCTCATACGTCGAATCACGACAGGAGAGTCGACTATATATATATATATAT
Organism: Acanthosepion pharaonis; assembly: GCA_903632075.3. Lineage (NCBI taxonomy): Eukaryota > Metazoa > Mollusca > Cephalopoda > Sepiida > Sepiidae > Acanthosepion > Acanthosepion pharaonis. The sequence continues at coordinate 3,049,850 of CAHIKZ030000746.1, read as the reverse complement.
ATATATATATATATATATATATATATATATATATATTATATAGAGAAATTTAGAAACTTAGCCGATTCCGCTACTTTGGTTTGAACCTTTCGGTATCTTCAGGCCATTTCGGTCAGTTGATTTTCTAATGCATTATTTTTTTTTAATAACTAAAAATTATGAATGTTATATTTAAATAAAATAAATAAATAGGCGTGTGACGTAATATGTGGTAGAAGATGAGGAGGAGGAAGAGGAGTAGGAAGAGGATGAGGAAGAGGAAGAGGAGCAAATATATCAGTGGTCGATTAAATTAAATATATATACGTTCTATCCATTACACTTAAAATGAAGTCACAAGGAACTATTTAGTATTGGATACAATGAGTTTTAATTTCCGTTCCTTGGTTCAATTTTTTTTTTTTGATCTGCAAATGTTATAGCTTTTTTTTTCTGTTGACAAAAGTTGAAAATGTATGTGTGTGTGTCTGTGTGCGTGTATTAAATTTCAGATATAATTAAAATATATCTGTAAAACGACAATATAAATAAAGGCAAAAAGAAAACTACCTCAGACGACGCATTTCGTCCTCTGATGCACGTTATCAAAACAAATGTATAGATTGTATTTTCAACCAGTATTTGTAAACAAAATTAAAAACGTTAGTTTAAAGGAAATATTCATCAGGCTAACTGAAAAGATTCGGTAAATTATGGAGAATGCTAGTTGTCGCAATTTAATGTCTAAGAAACTAAAATGTGTAAGTGATGTAATTGGTGAGTTTTAAAAAAATATAATGTAATTAATATTTAAATTATTTCATTTTAGAATTAATTTAAATAAGAGAAGATAGTAAATTGGTCCGTTTTCTTTTCATTTTTTTTTTCGTTTTTCTCTTTTTTCTTTTTACATTTTTATGATGATCTCGTTTGTCTTGGGAAAGATGTAATACTTTCAGGAATGGAGATATTTGAAAATATTTCCAGGACGCAGATTTATATTTTGATAAAATTCGAATACTACACTCAGGAGAATTTTCCGTATAATTAAGTTACTTTTCCTTTGAATAATTTTGGCATTATATAAATCCAGTATGCGGTTGAATTAATTTCTATGTATAACTAATGCATTTGATAAATTGCGGTGTATAAGTTCATTTTTGTGCTCATAGACATTTTTTCTAACCTTTTATACGTTTCCTCAATGTATTGTGAGGAGAAGTTGTTAATACCTGTTTCAGAATTATTATTATGAGTAATTTTAGTTCTGATCATATCCGTGATAGTTTTGGATATAGTTGTAATTATTTTGATATTGTTAAAATTAGTTAAATTGTTTTGGAAAGTAGATGTTAACGATTAACTCCTTAAAATCTACTTTGCAAAACAATTTATCCAATCTTTCGAGAAAATAAATTGTTATGTAGAAGAGGTGCTTCCCTTAAAAGGGGAGAAGAAAATCATGCTTGCTGGGAAGTTCTTTGTGGGCGAGCGTTGGATCACAATGGATCAGTCTCCTATAATGTGGGCCCCGTTTTATTTACTAAGATTTCTCAATCGCGCAAACCGATAGACATAATATACATTATTTAATAAATAAAAAAAGTAATGTCTATTCCATATATGAAGAATATCCTTTAAAATTATATATATATATATATATATATATATATATATATATATATATATAAAGACAAAAGAAAACTACCTTAGACGACGCATTTCGCCTTCTGATGGACGTTATCAAGACAAATGTATAGATTGTATTTTCAACCAGTATTTGTAAACAAAAGTAAAAACGTTAGTTTAAAGGAAATATTCATCAGGCTAACTGAAAAGATTCGGTAAATTATGGAGAATGCTAGTTGTCGCAATTTAATGTCTAAGAAACTAAAATGTGTAAGTGATGTAATTGGTGAGTTTTAAAAAAATATAATGTAATTAATATTTAAATTATTTCGTTTTAGAATTAATTTAAATAAGAGAAGATAGTAAATTGGTCCGTTTTCTTTTCATTTTTTTTTTTCGTTTTCTTTTTACATTTTTATGATGATCTCGTTTGTCTTGGGAAAGATGTAATACTTTCAGGAATATATATATATATATATATATATATATATATATATATATATATATATATATATAATGGATATGCATGCGGCGTAATGGAAAGTTCGAAATCCAGTCAAGTTGGTTCCGTTTATTTTTTTCTCAAACATCCTTTGGAAAGTATCTCTGCACCCCTCTGCACCCCCCCTGAAATATCTATGAGAAAAACGTCACTGAATTAAAGAAGAAAAAAAACTTGCTACTGAATACATCACCACTAATATAAAGTTTGCTTGTCACTAGACTATGGTAGCTGATTTTC
>CAHIKZ030000746.1:3000000-3042500 GCA_903632075.3 Acanthosepion pharaonis | reverse complement strand
TTCCTCAACCGAAATAAATTATTCAGGAGCATATATATTGTCATCCACAGACAGACTGTTTCGCTGTATCACAGCTCATCAGTGTGGCTAAACGTCCGGTTGCCTCTAGCTAGGATCGAAACCCGACTGAATTGGCGTCAGTCTGGGATTCTACCACGGTATCACGGCAGGGATGAAGATGAATTTAAGCGTATTTATTCTTAGACTGAAGAACTATTCTTTACCTCAGAGAACTCGATATATATATATATATATATATATATATATATATATATATATATATATGATGCATGTTGCATTAAATAATATATATAGTATATAAGTATTTGTCTATTTATTTTGTGTAAATTCTTGTCATATCGTCTGATAAACAATTCATTAAAGTTTCAATATTGATACATATTTTTTAATAGTTATTTAAATTCCCAATGAATTCTGTGGACAGAGATTGGTATCAAATGACAATTGGAAAAAAAATCATACATTTTGCCGACGTGTTTTGTCTTCCGACTTTTTCAAGGCAAAAATGAAATCGAAATGTTTTTGCTGTTATAGTTACATTAAAATTCAAAATTAAAAAGATAGACGCTTGTGTCTGAGCCTTTTTTCTGGTTAATGTAAATTACCTTTATATTAAGGGATTATTATTATTATTTTTTATTTTTTTCCATGTCGACAATATAGTTATTGTTATGATTAATAAGATTAATAGTATTGTTTCATTAAAAAACGGAGCATTTACTTATATAGATTGTATTTATTAAAATAACGAATTAACAAAAACATATCAAATAGTCGTCGGACTTTCATAATAATATATATATATATATTTTTTTTAATCCTATCTAAACCATAAGCCATTATCAAAGATGATGATTACATTAGAATATTTTAAGCAATAAACGGACAAAACAGTGATGATAGTCTGTTTCTGTTTGCATGGAAGCTTTCCAAGCAACGACAAACTCGTGCATATAAGACGCTGGAAGCGAAAATCGCATTTCCTCCAGTTGTTCCGGGGTAGTTATATGCTTTAGTTTATCGTAGAGGTCCTGTTTGTTGCTGTTAAGGGTGTTCAATTTTTTCTTGGCTATTTCAATATATCGGTACGTAGGATAGCCGAAGATGGGTTGTTTAAAAACATTAATTTGGGTTCTGTCAACCAGACGCTTCTGTCTAACTAAGTGGTAAGTCAGTTCAAATGACAGTTCTATATAGGACACAGATTCAATTCCTGTTGGCGAACTCATATTTTTAACGAAAATTCTCGAACATTCAGGCTGGTAAATATGATTAATAGTATTGTTTCATTAAAAAACGGAGCATTTACTTATATAGATTGTATTTATTAAAATAACGAATTAACAAAAACATATCAAATAGTCGTCGGACTTTCATAATAATATATATATATAATTTTGCATATTACGTTTAGAGAATATCCAAATTTGAGTAGACCCAACGTTTACTAAAGTAGTATATTTATTTTCGTTTGCCGGCCTGAATCTTCTAGAAATTTTATTAAAAAAAAAAAAAAACAAGATGCTCGCCTCACATGCGAACAGGATTCGATCCTGCATCACCCTTTGTAGTAGAAAGAGTCGTAAGATCCAGCGTGATTTTACTGCCTCGGCCACGAAGAGAATTGCCGACAAAGCGAGGTCGAATAATTCCTTTAAACACAGAATCCCTCTAGTTCTTGATCCGCGGAAGTGCATATCATTGATCGGTAACGCCTGGCGTATTTTCTTCACAAAAATCTCTACGTATTTTCCTTACAGGAAGTTTTGTCTTACATTCTGACCCGCTGAAACCGCACCCAAGAACTTAACACACGTCACGTGGTCAAAACAAGTGGTCTAAAAGACTTCCTGATCTGTCTACACTTTTACTTTGGATACTGTTATCCAGGGTGGGGCAGAGCAACTTGCTTATTTGGAATATCAATTAAAACACAAGTAATACAGGTATACATGTAATTCTTTGAACTGCAACTAGTCCAACATTTAAATTTTATTTTTTACCAGTTTTTAAGATGATATCGGTAAGATGGCGTCCGTTCTTCTCTATAAACTGAGTCAATGTTTTGGGGTGACCTTGCTGTTCGTGGGAGGCCAGGTTTCTTTTTTTTCTTAGCATCATGAAGTTGTTTACCCATGAAACAATCGACTGCCGGCCAGGAACACGATGACAGGGGGCAATATTGAAATGTCTACGGAATGCACGTTGCGTTGCGGCGATTGAGCGACCGCTTGAAAAAAAATGCCTCAACAGGGAAAAGCGCGTTCCAACTTCGTCCACTCCATGATGCTCACTGGGGTTCCTGAAAATAAACAAAAAATAAATAACGCACGTTAAGAACCAAACTTTAAGTCCATCCCTACCATCCTTGGAGCAACCATCGCTTTAGGGCGCCAAATTTAAATAAACAAGTCCCCCATCCCTACAACCTCCCATATATATATATATATATATATATATATTTATATATATATAATATATATATATATATATATATTATAAATTAATGATTTAAAATGTTTTTTTTCCCCACAGTTCTAACAATGTTTAAAATGAACTGAAACATTTTTGAAACCCCCCAAAAAACTATAAATCATATATATATATATAAACTTACATATATATTTTGTATATATATATATATATGTCTTACTGTTTCTTTCTTTATATATATATATATATATATATATATATATATATATATATATATATATATATATATCTGATCTGAATGAAATATAGATCTTAGCAATCTTATAATCATTAACACTTTTAGTGTCAATGGTTTTCGTCTTGATTTCGTTGATATGCGTTACCAAGATAAAGATAATTGAGATTTATTAGACCAAAGAGAATGGCGGAATCGACGTATTATTCAAGGCAACCAACATACGATGAAATGAAGACGATGTATGTATAAAAAAAAAAGATGGTCGTAATGTAATTAACAGTTTAAAGATGAACTGGGAGCAATTACAGATCAAATATGGACTGGAATCTGACGGGATGATAAGAGAAATGACAAATAGGAAAAATTTATCAATCTAACATGTTTCACTTTTATTAAAGCTTCGTCAGAAAATGCGATATGGAGAAAAATAAGAAAGATATCCTGTTTTTTTTTGTTTTTTTTATTTTTGAGTTGTTTGATTTTCATTGGTTAGTCATGTTTCACGTGCATTCGACTTGTTAAACAAACATTAGAATAATTTATGTTGTTCAGAGTTTAGAGACGACGTTCGAAGTTCCAAGACATTAACGGATTACGATTTTAACTGAAAAACTGCAAATATTACTTTAAATATGGACGTAAAACAAAATTAACTAATGAAAATCAAACACCACAAAAGTACATAACAGAATTTCTTTCTTCTTTCACTCAATATCTCATTCTTTGACGAAGCTTTGATAAAAGTGAAACATGTTAGATCGATAAACGTTTCCTTTTTGTGTTTTTTTTCATCGCATTTTAAAGAGGCATGTTAATTGACATAAAAAAATCGAAAATGTGTCTTCTCATCGGATTTATTCAACTTTTCATTGAGGTGTCCTGAGAGAATTAGAAGTCCTATCAGGATTCATTATTGGCGGCCACAATCTTAACAAAAGAAGATATGCAGATGAGAAAGTGTTGGTAGCAGACACAGGAAACTACAAGACCCCCTAGACAGAATATATCGTTGTCAACGAAAGGAACAAACCAACTTGCAAAATTGCAGGAACTAGAATTCGGTACATCGTTACCTCATTCCAAGATGATATCTATTACTAAATAGCGCATTATCTATGGATTAATATCTGAACATGGATTAATATGTTGCCAATAATTGTGTTATTTACGAATCTCTATCATTTCTTGTTTGCGGTAAGGTGTATGAGCGAAGTTAAAGATATTTCGATTATCTGCCCTTGAACCTTGTTCATTTCTTCGTTTGCTTTTTTACTCTTCTAATGCCTACTTTGCTATAATTATTTCTGCGTCTTCCCATTACGTCTGACTTTCATATCCGAATAACTCAACACAACGCTTTAACAGCCGAATACATAAACGCGGATATATGACTCAGATACATTGTGTCAATTTCGCTTTGTATATTTTTGTTTTCAGCTGCAATTGATCTGAACTGCACACTAGCACAGAAAAGACATAGACAAGCAAACTTTTTGAACACAAAAGTTTTGCTTTCTTCTTTTCTTTCTTTGTTGTTGTTTCTTTTTTTTTTTTTGTATAAACGAATCTACTCAGGCACAATGCGTGAATCACCAATGCACTCAGTTGATACATATGATATAAGTGCTTTTGGATAGAATTTCTGAACATTTGCTGTTAAGTCTTTTCAAAACACTTGACAATGTCGGCTTTCTATCTTCCAGTCAGTTGTTATCTGTGCATTTGTCAATACAAAAAACAGATATGAAAACAGGTTTCGTTTTCAAAAAGATTAACGAAGCAAATGATAAAAAAAGAGTGATTACATGTTAGCCATAAGGAATAATTACAAAATGTCTTTTATTAGACGGTCATTCGGTACTAAATATTGCAAGAGAAGCTGAGGGATTTAAGCGCTAAACGACTTTCTGAATATCTGAAAAGTACATATTTCCTGTTGCAGAATATTTTAAATCTCAACAACAACTTGCTTTTTCATTTTTACATACATATATATATATATATATATATATATATATATATATATATATATATATATATATATATTTATTTATAATTTGTATTTTTGATACCCCTATATATATATATATATATATATAGGGGTATCAAAATATTTTACAGACAACGTAGTTTTGATACACCATATATATATATATATATATATATATATATATATATATATATATAGATGTATACATATATGTATATAAATGTATGCATGTTTATATATATATATATATATATATATATATATATTTTAGAACCCTATATCAGAATTGTAGAAAAATGCTAATAGATTTTAATTACTGTCACTGAAAATCATTTTTTTCTACAAAAATAAGCGCCAAAATATTTTAATTTTTGTATTCATATATATATTAACCAACCAGCGACGTCTTACGAGACGCGTGGTATTCTTTGAATTGGCAGACGATAAAATATCTCTTAGAAAAAAGTTTTGTAAGCTCAGTTATGATTCACAATATTTTCCCTCCGTAAAAGAATTATTTAAAATTTGGGAATATATTTTTCGACCAAAAGTTTTAGAATAATAAATCTAAATTTTGGTTTCTTCTGGAGCGGGATTATTTTATAACTATAATCAATTTTTGTTTGCTAAGTAGTGTTTCAGCAAAAATTTGGTCAGTTCGAAAGTTTGCAAACAAAACAGAACTGAAATTTTAGTTGTAGTTTGAACCCTCGGTTTGATTGTAAAACTTTTCGATAAATTCATTGAAGTGATCCCTCGCTGCCCATGCCTTAAGGAAATACAAATGTACAAGTACAGGTCAGACATTACGAAGAGCTTTATCTATGTAAAATATGTATGATCATTTTTTTTCTGATCCGGCAGGAAATATGTATAAAATATAAATAAAACGTACTACTACTAATACTACTACAAATAATAATAATAATAATAATAATAATAATAATAATAATAATAATAATATTTGGAGCTCTCGGATTGATTGGAAAAGGTGACTATAGACTCATTGAATGGATATCTCATCGCCCATGCCTGAAAAAATACAAAAGATTGTATTTACAAGTACAGCTCACATATTACAAAGAGATTTAAAAAAAGAATTACAAAAATGATCAGTGGAAGATGTCATAAAGCCATTTCTGACCTTAAGTATCTGTTTGGATACGGAAGGTAATATGTATACATAAATCCAAGGAAATAATAATAATAATAATAACAACATCATATACATGAGGGGTTGTGCCAATTACCGAATTCAATCTGTTTCCTTATTTTTCAAAAGATATATATTAACCAAACAGTGACGTGCGGTATTCTTTGAATTGGCAGACGATCTTAGAAATTTTGAATTGGCAGATGATCTTAGAAAAAGTTTTGGAAGCTCACTTCAGAATATGATCCACAATATTTTCCCCTCCTTAAATGGATTATTTAAAAATTGGAAAGATATTTTTCGATCAACAATTTTAGATTAATAAATATAAATGTTGGTTTCTTCTGGAGCCGATTATTTTATTACAACGATATCATTTTTTGTTTGCTAAGTAGTCTTTCAGCGAAACTTTGACCAGGGTGTTGGTTCGATCATTTACAAACAAAGCAGAACTGAATTTCTCACAGTTCATTTTTTTCCTCACATTTTTCGCCTATTTATTCGAATATATATTATTAGAAAAATACTGTTTAACGATAAAGAAAACGTTCACGCTAAGTTTGTTTACATATTTCAAGAGTAGCAACAATTTTCCTTGGCTTTTTCATGCGGTCGGCAATTACAGTTTATAAACACAGATAAAAATAACTTACACCAGCACATATGTAGACGTATTTTCTGTTTATGCCATACTAACGTAAATCATTCGGTTACACTATAAAAAGATACACGAAATATTGTGTGAAGTTGTTCCCAGAGAATCTTTGTAATTCACTTCTTTGAATTTGAAAAAAAAATAATATTCAAATAAATAAAAATTATTGAAATTTGTAGACCCTTGCAAATGGAACGTTTTTAGTCCAATCCAAGATGGATTCAGATGACTATTACTACACACAAAATACAATGGCTAAAAGACTTAACATAGGAGGAAAAAATTAATTCCTTTAAATAATATGTGGAAATAACCCTTCTTGTCTGATGAAGGTCACAAGACCAAAATGCGTGTAGCAAAATATATCCACTAAAAGCAATGGTTAAAGTGATAGAATACACACACACACACGACACCTACACATAAGCGCCCTGCACACACACACACACACACACACACACACACATATATATATATATATATATATATATATATATATATATATATATATATATATCATTTTAAGTGCTTTTCTTTTATTCCGAAATTACTTATTTTTATTACGAACGATATTTTTGGGGGGTGTATACGTCTTTGAGTTGATATGCTTGATTTTATTTTATTTCTATTGCTAGTTTTTATTAGAGAACCAGTGAAATTGATGTCAACCGGCCTTCCATTCCTTGCAACACAGCCAAATTTGCTTTGATGGGACTTCCATATCTTGGCCGCTTGATATGAATTTCAGTATTTAAGAAAATATAAACAAAAAACAAGGATATCAACTCAATCATGTGTATCAACTAAAAATAACGCTTATAAGCATCAGATGTAATAATAATAATAATAATAATAATAATAATAAGAAGAAGAAGAAGAAGAAGAAGAAGAAGAACAAGAACAAGAACAACAACCACAACAGCAACAACGAAAACAACAAGATATTATTATTATTATTATTATTATTATTATTATTATTATTATTATTATTTCCGTTGATTTCTGTTGTATGCTCATTTCCTTCCGGGGCTCAACCAGAAATGGCATCATGACATTTTTGCTGCACATTTGTGAAAAAAATAAATAAATAACATATAGGCATTTTATATAGATAAACTCCTTCGTAAATTATCAGTTGTGCTTATGCGAACGATGTTCTCATTGGCATTATTATAATTATTATTTGTCTATTTTATATTTCCTGCTTTGTATCCTGTAGAGCAGGGTCCAAACTATGCTTCTTAGGTCCTATAGGAGAATTGTCATTGAACTGATAGCACTTTTCTTAGTATATGGGATGTTCCTAGTAGGGCGATCTTCTGGACAACTTGTATGTTGATGTTACCTGGGACACTGTTAGTAAAATCGTCCATTCTTTTTCTCACGAGCATCGATTAACATTGGTACAGTTTCAGTCTTAATTCCCCACATCCTGTTAATCTCCATCCCCAGGTTTTTATATTTGGACAATTTCTTGAAAACTCTAATGGAGGTGTTTCTCTCAGATGGTACTGCTAAGTCAATAAGAATAGACTTCCTTTTTATGATAATATCAGAATTGTTGGCTTTTATTTCCTTATCACTTTTAATTGACATGTCCCAGAGGATAGTTACATTGTTATTTTGGTTAAATGTGTCTGGTTGGAGCTAATACTATTTCTTAGTGGTTTCGATTTTGTGCTTCTTGCATATCTTCCAGTGCACATATGTCGCTACCGTGTTATGTCTCTGGGTATATCCTTTTTTTTTTTTTCCGAACATCCTGGCATAATATAGGCGGCAGTTTTATTATATATTCCGCAGATCCTGCATTTCGGGTTAATTACAGCCTTGATTATATGACAGTGATAGAATCTGGTAGTATTATTATTATTACTGTTATTATTGCTATTATTATAATTATTATTATTAGGATTCAATTTCTTGCGCAAGTAAGAGTGCTACTTTAAAATTCTATTAAAAGGTTTTTATTACACATATTTTGAATTATATTTTAAAATATAAACAAAAATACTAAAGAACTCCAGATTATTTACCTAACGTGTTCTTTCGACATACCAATTCTTTCACTAACACTGTCACTAAACCTTATTTCAAAATCTACCACAACTCTAACTGTAAAAGTCATAACACAATTTAACTATTAGAATGCACACTATGCCAGAAACAATGTGTGGGAATATCTGAATGGACCTTTCATTACAGAATTAATAATTATCGGAATCGGATCAAGTGAGCTTCCCACGAACCTTTTGAGCAACATTTCCACCTAGAAAGACATAATTTTAAAAGCCATGCAAAATTCACTATGATTGAAAAAAATAGAAACAGTCAGAAATGATGAACTGTGAAAAATAGTAGAAGAACATGAAGACAAATGGATTCTGCGCCTCAAAACACTTTGTCCAGACAGGCTTAACCACAAACATAACAACATAGATAGAATTAATATATAAGCCCATAAATCAATTCCTACCCACATTTCTTACCCACACAAGACAGACTTGTTTGCAGAGGTGTTGAGGTTTCACACTAATACAAACACTCACACAAATATATACACATCACACACACTCTCAAAGAACTAAAAGACAACATACACTTAACACACATATCCCGTTACCAGCAACTAATAAAACTGTCAAAATGACCAAGGATGAAATTCTTTGTCAGGAATCTGACATCATTTATCTTTAAAACAACTTCAAAGAGGCCGTTCGACCAGCACAAGGTCTGACCAAAATTAACGATAAAAAAACAAATAAAGCTACAAATAAAGTTCACTTTCTTCAGAAGCAGCCATTCAGACCCGTAGTTCACTGCCACTAACAAGCAGTGATTTTTTTCTCCTGATGTTGGCCATGCTGACCAAGTACTTTCGATCTTTTTCAAGATCATCTTCAGGGGTAAATTACAAAGACAAACTTATTGTAACTGCGATAATCAGTAGTCTGTTGTGATAGGGATTTATGTAATTATTAATTTTTTTTTTTAAATCAATCTTCTCCAATGTTTTTTTAAATCAATCTTCTCCAATGTATTTAATTCAAAATTGTCTTATCCTAGACTGACTGTCATCCAAGGCTAGAAAAATTTGTCTAGTCTGATATTTAACCTGTAGCTATAGGATGAAAAATAGATAAATGTCTTTCACACGAGCATTAGTGCAAAAATGAACGCATTTTTTCAGATCGATAAACATTACAATGGAAGCTATTGGATATAAATTATTGAATAAACAAGAGGCTTTCAAAAAGCTGGAACTGGCTGTTTAACAAGAACTGCGTAAGCGCTGCTCGTTCAAGGATAATTATCTAAAAAATAATATCTCAAACGAGGAATCTAGAGTCAAATTTGAATTATTGGTAACAGGCCCAAATAAGGTGAACTGGATTTTCAAGAATTGGATCATTTATAAATTTCATGAAAGAAAAATCATATTCGAATGGTTACATATCTAGCCCCTTAATATTATATTGGCCTTTGTTAGTTCAATGGAGGAAAACGGATGAAAGATGTGGTTTGTCTTGTACAAATATTCACTAAAAACAATTTTAAGAGCAATCCAATATATATAGTGACAGTTAAAAAATGTTGAGGTGAATTAACATCCGGTTCACATTCCTCCCCGTTCTTTTGAAGATCAATAGCGGATTGTCTCTTCTTTCCTGCTAGGCTGGCTTTCAGATTCCTTCTAAAGTCTTCTTCACTTCTATACTTTTAACGTCCCTGACTAAACACTGAAATTGTATTTAGAATATTTTCGTTCAATAGGTATAGATAGTTTCGCCACATCTTCCGATTCACACTCTACTTCGATATTTTGAACAGGAGTAGAGGTTTATCCCTTGTTTCCTGCGTAGGATTACCTCATCTGTTCTTTCTAAAATGTTCTCATTCTCTTTCGCTCACCGTAGAAAATCTTCTCATTCTCTATCACTCCCAGTAGCCCTTTGCGTCTTAGTGACATTATTACCTTGCTCGGGGCCAATAAATTAAAAAGAGATGTCATGTGATATGAATAAAACAGGGTGTGGTAGAAATTAAAAGTTGTGAGGATAAGGAGGATATAAAATGATTGACCCTTGAATTGAAATGTTTTACGTTGTAGTGTTCAATGAAGCAGGTAGGCAAGTGTCTGTTGCATAAAATAGCTGTCATTTAGAGAAAATACTGCTGGAGTTTAAATTTCTTCTTATATATATATATAATACGGAAGAGATAAGAGTGATTCGACTCTTCATTTTTATTGATTCGGTTTATCGGCCCTGTGCAGGTTTTTTAAAGCCAGAAAATATTTTTAGATTGTAAGGATTTTTTTTTGGAGATAATAATGATTAATTGATATCATTGGTAGACGAGTTGAATTCATACCTGCCCCAGTAGGTATTTGCACATAAGTAAACGTAACGAACCCGCCTAGAAACTGAATTTTGTTCTCCGATTTTCAATTCAGAGCTGTTATTTATTACATCATCCAAAATTACAGCGCTGGCTATTCTCGTGCAAGAATTGGTGTTTCAACGTGATATGACCGTAAATCGATTGGCCTCTGTGGACATAGCATGGCACGTCTTAGTTGTTTGGTTTGGTTTCGTTTGGTTTGTTTTACGGCATATCAACCTCAATGGGTCATTTAATGCCGACAACTTTTTTTTCTGGTAATATTTTTGTTTTGTCAGAAATCTATTTCTGTTAATATTTTTTTCCTTAAAAATTTATAGCTGGTAATATTAATTTTTCAAAAACGTACAGCTGGTAATATTATTTTTCAAAAACGTATAGCTTGTAATATTTTTTCAAAAACGTCTAGCTTGTAATATTATTTTTTTCAAAAACGTCTAGCTAGTAATATTATTTTTTCAAAAACGTCTAGCTCGTAATATTATTTTTCCAAAAGCGTATAGCTCGTAATATTATTTTTTTCAAAAACGTATAGCTGGTAATATCATTACAAAAACGTATTGCTGGTAAAATTTTCTTTTTTCAAAAACATATTGCTGGTAATATTTTTTTCTTCAAAAATTTTATTTCTGGTAATGATTTTTTACAAAGTATTTCTGGTATTAAAACCTATTTTTACATTTTTATAATGCCTTTTACCTCAGTTTCTGGGTTAACTATTTGCCCATAGCTGGGACCCTAACAGCGGCTACCACCCCGAGTCAGGGTGGACCTGGGAACAGTATAAATTTAGAGGATGTTCCACGCTCCTCGAAGCCTCCTGATCAGAGGCCTTGATGTTGGGCGTAGTTTATCGTCTTACGCGTGGACGCGGATGTAGTTTATCGTCATACCCAGGACGCCCCATTTTCTTACCCCTCTGCAGAGGTGCAGTCGGCGTATTCTACAGCCCCAGTTGACACGGCGTCTTTGTTGTAAATGTCTGAACTGATACAACTAACGAATTGAACATATGTCACTGAAATGGCGATAGAATAGCGATTGGCTTGAAACGTTTCTTGTCTGGGAGAGTCGCTGTAGAGAGGAATATAAGTCTTTCTCCAGACGATGATTTTGAATTTTATTAATCTTGGAAAGTAAGGATTGAGCAGCTCAAGTCTATATATTTTGCGTCTCAAATGAACATGTAAAGTTACCTTTAGAAGTTCATGACAGAATGAGTCAAGTATTTCCTGCAGCGATAGAACAAGCCGATCTTTTTATCAATATCTTTAGCATTGAATAATATATGATTTCCTTTTACGCTCTGCTAGTCTTGTCGCAAGAGGATTCCTCTTTTGAAAATCAGCATTCAAAATCATGATATTTTTTTCTGAACTCGAACTACCAACTCAACATATCTACGAGGCAGGCCGTAACATATGAGAAGATGCGTTTAGAAACACGTGCTTATGATTAACTTAATGTTTGGAATCATTTTTTTTTTGTTTCGTTTTTTTTATATTTTTTTTTTGTAGACACCACATTCACCAAGATTTATCCATTGAAATGAATGAGAATCTCCGACAACGATATTCACATATAGCAAATATGGACAAAGGCGGTCGGCTGATGCGGGAAAGAAAGACCTTGCTCGTTCGTTGCGTGAATCGAATAAAAAAAGAAGAAAGTTTTGAAAGGAAGAACCTAAGAATAAATGAAGAAATCCTCAGATTAAAACACCCCTGGGAAATAAGTCCAATGGAGCACCTTACCGTCCCTAAGAAAATTCAGGAAATCACGCCTTTAGATATGCATTGCTTCAATACACACACATATTTATATATTTTACGTGTGTGTGTGTGTGTGTGTGTGTGTGTGTCTTTTCGTTTGTATCTGTATACTGATTATGCAATTCGATGACGTTATTTCCTGTAAAGCCCCACGTCGAAAAACACATCAAATCGCGGTGCGGAGGTTGGCGCAGAAAAATGTCTGACTCTGTTGCCGCCATTGAAAGGAAGAATGACGTCAGCGTCCAAGTCTGAAGTCTAATAACTGATATTCAATTTCTATCTCTTCTTTGCCGCCCCACTTTGCATTGAATGGTCTAATCAGCCTAAATGAGATATCTACGTTCTTGGATTGTGCGTTAGGGCTGACAGAGGGGAGTAAGTAAGAAATGTGGGTGGATAGCTGGGGGAAGGGTAACGAAAAGACGGCTTGGCCTGGGCGAATGAAATGGTGCGAGCGAAACTGTCAAATGAGTTAATGAAACTAAGACAAGTCCTGGTCGTGTGATCTCCCACATGTCGAGGCAGTAACGCCGTTTCCCCCGACCCAGGAAAGAAATAACTATGTGGATTTTGTACTGATTTCTTTATTTGATATTTTAATCATAATCACCTACGAACACTATCATGATCTTCTTCTTCTTCTTCTTCTTCTTCTTCTTCTTCTTCTTCTTCTTCTTCTTCCTTCTCCTCCTCCTCCTCCTCCTTCTTCTTCTTCTTCTTCTTCTTCTTCTTCTTCTTCGCCTTCTTCTCCCCCTCCTCCTCCTTCTACTTCTTCTTCTTCTTCGCCTTCTTCTTCTCCTCCTCCTCCTTCTTCTTCTTCTTCTTCTTCGCCTTCTTCTCCTCCTCCTCCTCCTTCTACTTCTTCTTCTTCTTCTTCTTCTTCTTCTTCTTCTCCTCCTCCTCCTTCTACTTCTTCTTCTTCTTCTTCTTCTTTGTACTGATTTCTTTATTTGATATTTTAATCATAATCACCTACCAACACTATCATGATCTTCTTCTTCTTCTTCTTCTTCGCCTTCTTCTCCTCCTCCTTCTTCTTCTTCTTCTTCTTCTTCGCCTTCTTCTCCTCCTCCTCCTCCTCCTTCTTCTTCTTCTTCTTCTTTGTACTGATTTCTTTATTTGATATTTTAATCATAATCACCTACCAACACTATCATGATCTTCTTCTTCTTCTTCTTCGTCTTCTTCTCCACCTCCTTATTCTTCTTCTTCTTCACCTTCTCCTCCTCCTCCTCCTCCTCCTTCTTCTTCTTCTTCTTCTTCTTCATCTTCTTCTTCTTCTTCTTCTTCTTCTTTTGTACTGATTTCTTTTATTTGATATTTTAATCATAATCACCTACCAACACTATCATGATCTTCTTCTTCTTCTTCTTCTTCTTCTTCTTCTTCTTCCTTCTTCTCCTCCTACTTCTTCTTCTTCTTCTTCTTCGCCTTCTTCTCCTCCTCCTCCTCCTCCTCCTTCTTCTTCTTCTTCTTCTTCTTCTTCTTCTTCTTCTTTGTACTGATTTCTTTATTTGATATTTTAATCATAATCACCTACCAACACTATCATGATCTTCTTCTTCTTCTTCTTCTTCTTCTTCTTCACCTTCTCCTCCTCCTCCTCCTCCTTCTTCTTCTTCTTCTTCTTCATCTTCTTCTTCTTCTTCTTCTTCTTCTTCTTCTTCTTCTTCTTTGTACTGATTTCTTTATTTGATATTTTAATCATAATCACCTACGAACACTATCATGATCTTCTTCTTCTTTTTCTTCTTCTTCGCCTTCTTCTCCTCCTCCTCCTCCTCCTCCTTCTTCTTCTTCTTCTTCTTCTTCTTCTTCTTCTTCGCCTTCTTCTCCTCCTCCTCCTCCTTCTCCTTCTTCTTCTTCTTCTTCTTCTTCTTCTTTGTACTGATTTCTTTATTTGATATTTTAATCATAATCACCTACCAACACTATCATGATCTTCTTCTTCTTCTTCTTCATCTTCTTCTTCTTCTTCTTCTTCTTCTTTTTCGCCTCAACCTTCTTTTTCTTCACCCTCTTCTTCACCTTCCTCTTTACATACTTCACCTTCTTCTTCATCTTCTACTTCGCTTTCTTCACCTTGTTCATTAACTACATCTTTTTTTCTTCTTCATTCGTTTTCTTCTTCTCTTTCTTCTTCAACTTCTTCACCTTCCTCCTCACCTTTTTCTTTACCGTTTTTCTTCTTCAACTTTGTCTTCCTTTACTTTTCTTCTTTTTCTTCTTCAGATTCTTCTTCTTCTTCCACTTTTTTCTTAACTTCTTCATCATCATCTTTTCTTCGTCTGCATCTTCACCTCCTCATTCTTCCTTACTTTATCTACATCCCCTTTTCCACCACCTTATTTTTCTACTTCTTCTTCTTCTATTCGTCTTCTTCTTCATCTTCTTCTTCTTCACTTTCTTCTTTTCCATCTTCTTCTTCACGTTCTTTTTCTTCACCTTCTTCTTCACCTTCGGCTTCTGGTTTTCTTCTTCTTCTTCTTCACTTTCTTCATCTTCTTCCTCACCTTCTTTTTCTTCACTTTCTTCTTCACTTCGTCTTTTTCTTCTTCACTTAGTTTTTCTTCTTCTTCTTCTTCTTCTTCTTCTTCTTCTACACTTTCTTCTTCTCTTCCTTTTCTTCTTCTTCTTCTTCACCTTCTTCTTCTACACTTCCTTTTCTTCTTAACTTCATCATCTTCTTTGTCTGCATCTCCACCTTCTCATTTTTCTTTTCTTCCTCTTCATCTCCTTCCCCCACCGTATTCTTCGACTTCTTCTCCTTCTCCTACTCCTTCCTCTCCTCCTACTCCTCCTCATACATTGCAATTTTTTTAAAAACTTTCCTTTATTGTTTTCTTTCATCTTTATTTTACATTTTATCCTTAAAATCCCCTTCTTTTTGATTTTCTTTTTATTCCATTCTGTTTTTTATTGAGTTTTCTTAGTTATGTAAACGTTCTTGACCTACGCCACCCTTAGTTTAATACGAAACGAAATCAAGGCAAATGAATTCTGCCATATTAATTCTCCACGTGCAGAAGATCTTGGGAAAGTTATCATTAATAAGCATTTTTTAAAAAATAAAGAAACTATTTTAGCTACAAAGCAGTCATCAAAATAGTTTACACAATTGACGATAAGTAAACTTAATTTATTACGGCACATTCTTATAAGCATTCTTTTGTGTTGTATTTGCTTTCCAAGTTAGAAGAATCTGCCAGCCAATGTAATTGAATTTCAAGTCCGCAGAAAATCACGAATAACTATCTGGGGAAACGGTAATAAATACATAATTATTTTCGTTTTCTGGCGACAAATGTTTTTACTTTCTTGTAGAAGAATGCAAAGTACAAATCGGAAAAACCAAAATCAAACAAGTACAAGAATTTAAATATCTCGGAAAGTGCAATACTGAAATCTGAAGACGCATTGGAATGGCCAAAGGTGCATTCCAAAAGCGAAGTAGAGTATTAAGAGAGAGAAAAACATCCTTAGAAACAAAGAAAAGAGTATTGTACTCTTACCTGATATCTGTCCTCCTACCGGGCGTAACAGCAAAATTGTCCAAATCGTGTAACAGCAAAATTGTCTAATTGTTAGATTAAGGTTTCAACCGCTTTATTATAGGAATGATTAAAGATATCTTAGTCGAGTTATCCAAGGTTTTTATAACACTAGTGTACTCTACTTTGAAAATAAGAATGTATTTTGCTCTAAGTTGAAATGATGATCCCTCTTGCTGTTGTGACCTCCTGATCCACTTTTCCTTTCTACTGTTCCCGCTTTTTTTAAACTTATTTAGCGTTCTCTTGATTTTTCTTGAGCGGACATTGGAGATGGAAGCCAGAGTATAAATATTGGTCCCATTACTGAAGGCCTGAATCATTTTTCCTTTCATTGCTCATTTGGGAAGACAGTGGGGCTGGCACAAAACGATTTTAACCTATTCTAGTACTAACTGAATAATTAAGGGGCTTTCAGTGATCCTTACAATAAATGATGTCAAGAGAGGTAAACGTCTTATCTGAAAACCTGGGAAAAAGAAAATCACTTTAGTGGTTTTTTTTAGATATTAAACATTTTGTGGGATGGACAATTATCGTATACTGTTACGCGATTTGGGAAATTTTACTCTTACACCCGTTATATGGCAGTAAATGCGGGACAATATCCTCAAAGATGAAGAATAGACTTGAGGCAACAGAAGAAAGATGCTGAGAAAACCATGGGCCGAACACGTAAGCAACGACGAGATTTTAGAGAAAATGGAAACAAAAAGGAAACATTAGGAAGCAGCAATTGAAACGTCTGGACTACATAATGAGGAAGGAGGGCTTGGAAAATCTGATACTCACAGGACAGATTGAGGGTACGTGGGATAGAGGAAAACAGCACATAGCATACTTGACGAATTTAAGTAAATGGATGGCCGAAGAAGGTTTAGGAGAAACAGTAGAAACACAACATTTATTTAGAGATACAAGGCACAGGTAGTTGTGGAGAGCCATGATGGAACATGTCACATAAAGAAGGAGAAGAACATAATCGTCAATGAGTGGAAATATGAACGTCAAAGATGCTGTTTTTATTAAAAGATAATTGGTTAACGCAAACGTATATTAAAATTGGACTAATCTTGAAATACACGGAATTAAATTTACGTTTAAGATCTACACCCCAATGCAAATTAATTGAAACAATCGCTTTATTTTCCTTTCTTTCGCCATACGGTCAGTTTTAGACCCACTGGAGTGACAGGATGTAATCGATTTCTATTTTTTTCTCCTCAGATTAAGTCATTTGCAGTGGTTTACAGTAATGTGAATCTATTTGCGGTGTGTATGATGAAATTTGTTTGGCCATGAAAGATATTGCCTCATCCGTGATTGCGTCAGATTTTTATCGCGTCCAGACACTATTGTCTCGTCTGTCGATTAGTTGTCCTACGGCCATCGTCTGCGATAGAAAATACTCCAAGGAAGCGTACGAAAATCGTAACGCTGCACGAACGCACAGGCAAGAGATCGCGGACTGTACGACGAAAGAGAATCTCTTGATGGCTATTATAGACGTGTGGTACCGTGACCCCAAAATCAATGAGTACTGTTCCAAATTAGTGGATGCCATGTCAAATCGCATCAAAGAGCTTCTAAAAAATAAATGCGGATATACGAATACATGCGCACTGGGTTATTTTTTATTGGAAAAACACGAAAAAAGTAAATGATAAAGGAGTTATTCGTTTTGTTTTAATTAATTTGCTCAAAGGCGTAACAACATGTCCATTTCATGAAAACACTACTGTTGAACAAATAGCGGATAATTAAACCAATAGAAACAAAAAAGTCTTCATGAACAAGATATAGGATAAGATAAACATCTAGATGAGTGGTTTCCAACCTTTTTGCTGGAGCGGAACCACAAGGAAACATACCAGTGACTCGAGGAACCCCTGCAATAAATTAATTGTCTTATGCAAAAAAAAGCTTTCAATTATTAAAATAAAATAAAAATACTCATCTTCAGATTTATTTACAAAAAAAAAAAATACAAAGACAAACTGTAAAAATATTGTATATGTACATAAGCAATTTTAATCTTGCTTCTACAGTTATTACACATATACAGGGTGACCCGAAAAATGGGAACTTTTTAACAAGAGTGATGGAAGAAAAATATTTTATTCATAGTAATTGAAACCTTAAAACATGCTATTTAAGAAACAATGATGGAATTTTCATTTTTTAAAAATTATGTCCTGCAGATAGCTTCCTCCTGTACGAATGCATTCTTGAAATCTACTGTTGAGATTCCTCATTGACTGCTGCAACATCTCAGCTGGGATACTGTGAATTTCATCTTGAATTCTAAATGGCGAAAGGTTTACTTGCTCAAGGTCACTGCCTCGCAGTGTTGCCACTTGCTCATGTCTGGCAATACACACTTAAAAATGTCCCGTATTTTTTGAGTCACCCTGTATTAAAAAACTTCAGTTTAAATGGATTACATTGAGCCTGACGATTTTTGCACAAGTTTTTAATATTGGGTCGTGTTTTTGACAGACACACACGAATTTCATCTTCCACAGGCAGCAATTGTGCTCGCTTCTTGCGCTTGATGGTTGACAGAGCTGAAAATCCAAATTCACACAAGTAGGATGTTGAGAACTGCATAAGTAGGTGCAATGCTTTCTGGGAAATTGCAGGATATTCCTTTTTTTATTCGTACTATGCTGTTTTGTTATTGATTTAGTGGAGGTACCTAAACACACATATCTGCACAGGAGAATTAAAAATTACTGTCAATCATAGTACCACTGGGCTTTACTGACGGAACGCTAGGGTTCCGCAGAAGCCTGGTTGAAAACTAAATAGACCAAACGTCCATATTTAGATTTAATCCCTGGATTTTTAACGTTTCAATACGAACTGTAAATTTTATATATGAAACTGATTCTATCAATAAAACCGTTATTAGGCTGAAGACGTCCTTTCTCGGAACGAAACGCGCCACTTAGAGGTTTTTTTTCTGTACATTTTGTCATTCATTGACCCCCCAAAATGCGAGAAAGAGGACATTGTTTCAGAAGAAACCTATTTCTTAAACACCAACAGCCAGATCAGGCAAAAATGGCGCTCTGTTGTCGTATTTGGGCAGGAGGTGCCAAAACCTTACTCTCCAGCCAAAATAGAGTTCAAACGCATGTATTCAGAATGAAGGGCCTATAGCCTTGGATGGCAACCAGTCTACGGCAAAAAGAAACGGCAACCTACTGCTAGAAAGTATCTGCTTAGTCACTTATGAATCGAAAGAGAGACGTTGCCACCCAAGTGTGTATAACGTATGGCATTTAACTAACGGATTCAGTGTAGAAATGTAACTTTTTTTAGTTTGAACCATAAGTAATTTCCACTTTGGGGATTCAACTTTAATAATGAATGTATGATTCTGACTAACCGTTTTTGAATATATCAGAAGTGATTATACATGTCTAACATAAAACGATGTTCAACACTAATGTAGAGGAAAAAATAAATCTCCCCGATTACACTTCAAAGCAGAAACATTTTAACGTTGACGTGTAGTGGGATCTCCAATGAACAACTAAATGCACAGTTATTCGTCCAGCAGCTGCAAAGAGTCCATAAAATTTTATTCGAAATGCTCCCTCCACTCGTCAATAAGAAAAATGTTTCGAAACAGTGCAAGACCGCATACAGCAAGAATAAAACCAGAAAGAAATTTCCAAATGCACTATTAATCTGTCCCTGTGCCAACCGATTAGCACCTTTTAGTTCACTGTTGATTTGGAAAAAAAATATCTTATATAAATTTTGATTTTGTCGAAAGTTTTTCAGATCAAATCCTGCGGAATGTTACTCCAAGGCTATCGAAAAGATAGTTGATATGTGGCTCAAGTCATTTAAAAAAAAAACAAAAAACGTTGAAAATATAATTTAAATAAGCAGAAAGAATTATGACGGAATGGAAAATGTTTTCTTGTGACGTCGTTTTTCTTTTTAGGAATACATCGGACTAAATTTATGTTTACATTGACGCGGCTACACATGCGCACGAAGGAAAGAAGTAGGCTGAGAATTTTAGTTTGAAAAGTTACACACACAGACACACAGACACACACACACACACACACACACACACACACATATATATATATATATATATATATATATATATAATATAAATATAAAATAAATATATATATATATTTATATTTATGTACACTTTTCACATATATTTATGTATATATATATATATATATATATATATATATATATATATATATATATACTTTTCATTAAATATTATAGACAAGTGTTGTCTATTTATTTTATGTAAATTCTTTTCATAACGTCTGATAAGCTTAATAACATTATCATTAAACGAAGAAAGAAAATCACAATATTGATCCATATTTTTTTAATCCAATCTAAGTTTTCGGCTTACATAAGCCATTATCAAAGATGTCAATTACTGTACAATATATTAAGCAATATACGGACAAGATAGTGAGGATAGTCTGTGATTGTTTACATGGATGATTCCCAAGCAACGATAAACACGTGCATATAAGACGCTAGAAGCGAAAATCCCACCGCAGCTCATGACGTCACACAATTCGATATATGTTTCTATAACTTTTTTTTAATTTAATATCCAACTTCGTGAAAATAGAAGATGTTCCAAGAAATTGTTTAGAAAGCCACTATAGGAAAATCTATTTGTTACGGAAACCGCAGCATCAAAAACTACCTCGTAGGGAAATACAACAAAAAAGACTACTTGTTAAGGAAGACACAATAACAAAGATTAATTGTAATAGAAAGCAAATGTAGTTTTTTTGCTGTTGAAGTAACAGCAAAAGATTACCTCTTACGGAAACCACAACACCAAAAGCTACTTGTTACGGAAACCAAAACAAATAAAGCAACGTGTTACAGAAAACACAATATCAACAGCTGCTTGTTACGGAAACTAAAACTGCAAATGCTACTTGTTACGGAAACGAAAATAGCTAATGCTAAGGAAAATCAAAGCAACGAGAAGGAAATCCACAGCTAAAATAGCTAATGCTGCTTGTTACGGAAACGAAAATAGCTAATGCTGCTTGTTACGGAAACGAAAATAGCTAATGCTGCTTGTTACGGAAACGAAAACTTCTTGTTACGGAATCCACTGCAGCAAATGCTACTTGTTACGGAAACCCAAACTACGAAAGCAACTTGTTACGGAAACCACAACAGAAAAAGCTAAGGAAACCGAAATAAAAAAAGCAACTTGTTACGGAAAACAATGCAGCAAAAACTACTTGTTATGGAAAACAAAATAATGAAAGCAACTTGTTACAGAAACCACAACAAAAGCTACTTGTCACGGAGGCCAAAACAACTCGTTACGGAAACCACTGAAGCAAAAGCTATTTGTTACCAAAAAAAAAAAAAAAAAAAAAAAAAAAAAAACATCACTGCAAAATTAACTTGTTACGGAAACCATAACAGCAACAGCTATTGTTAAGGAAACGAAAATAAGAAAGCTACTTGTTACGCAAACCAAACCAGGTAATTACGGAAAGCACTGCAGCAAATACTACTTGTCATGGAAACCCAAACTACAGAAGCAACGTGTTACGGAAACCACAGCCAAAAAAGCTAAGGAAACCAAAACAAAGAAAATGACTCGTTACAGAAAACACTGCAGCAAAAGCTACTTGTTACGGAAACCAAAACAATAAAAGCAACTTGTTACATAATCCACAATAGCAAATGGTGTTTGTTACAGAAATCAAAATAAAAAACAGCAACTTGTTACAGCAAACACAACAAAAACTATTTATTACAGAAGCCAT
Organism: Acanthosepion pharaonis; assembly: GCA_903632075.3. Classification (NCBI taxonomy): domain Eukaryota; kingdom Metazoa; phylum Mollusca; class Cephalopoda; order Sepiida; family Sepiidae; genus Acanthosepion; species Acanthosepion pharaonis. Next base: position 3,020,476 of record CAHIKZ030000746.1, on the reverse strand, counting down.
AACAAATTGTTAAGGGAAAAACTGCAGCAAAATCTATGTGATACAAAAAAAATATATCACTACGAAAGTAACTCGTTACGGAAACCATAACAGCAAATGCTATTGTTAAGGAAATAAAAATAAAGAAAGCAACTTGTTACGGAAACCAAACAAAGTTGTTACAGAAACTACTGCGGCGAATGCTACTTGTTACGGAATCCCAAAAAACGAAAGCTTGTTACGGAAACCACAACAGAAAAAGCTAAGGAAACCAAAATAACGAAAACAAATTGTTACGGAAAACAATGCAGTAAAAGCTACATGTTACGGAAACCAAAACAACAATAGCTAATTGTTACGGAAACCAAAAGAAAGAAAGCAACTTGTTACGGAAACCACAACAAAAACAACTTATTACAAAAACCAAACCAAGTTGTTACGGAAAGCCCTGCAGCAAATGCTACTTGTTAGCGAAACTAAAACAATGAACGCTACTTGTTACGAAAATCACAACCGCAACATCTAGAGTAGACATCCTACGGAAAAAAAAAACACTGCAGCAAAAGCTACTTGTCACGGAAACCAAAACAACAAAAGCAACTTGTTACAGAATCCACTGCCGCAAAACCTATTTGTTACAAAAAAAAAAAAAAAAGCATCACTACGAAAGTAACTTGTTACGGAAACGATAACAGCAACAGCTACTGTTAAGGAAACGAAAATAGAGAAAGCAACTTATTACGGAAACCAAACCAATTTGTTACTGAAACCACTACAGCAAAAGCTACTTCTTATGGAAACTAAAAACAATGAAAGCAACTTGTTACGGAAATCACAACAGCCACATCTAGAGTAGACCTCCTACTCACTTATAATCCACGGGATATTGTCGAGCGTTAATATACATAAACATTATTATTGCTCTTGATTTCTATATTCGTTTTTTTTTTTTTGGTTTTTTTTTTTGCGTCCTTCCGTTTTACCCCAGCCTTTTCTCTGAATTAGATTTCTCGTCTAGAAAAACATTACATTTTAATTTCTTCATTGGATCGTCGAAAACTGTCATTATTCTCAAGACTTTCTAGGTTGGCTTTCCATGACCTCTTCATCATTTTTAGTTTTCTTTTCTCTTCTTATCCTTGTTACTTTCACCTCCTCTTCACATTTTCACTTTTTCATACTTTTCGTGTTTTTGACCATCTCTCCCTCCCTCTCTCTCTCTCTCTCTCACTCTCTTTAATTCCTCCTCCCTCCTAAATTTTCATTTGTTTTTCTTCCTTTGTGCCATTCCGTTTATCTGTTTCTTTATTTCAGAAATAACTTGTTGATTTTTTTCTTATACATTTGCATGATACATATAGATGTATATTTTTCCGCTATTGCAACTTGTTCTTATTAGGTTGGTGCAAAAATAATGACCTAATAATGTCGTTTTTTGACGTTAAAAAATACGTCAAAAAACGACATTATTACGTCATTTACCTAATATTTTCCCAGCTCGCCGCGATCCTATTTCCCCTCCTTCTATGCCAACTCTACTTTCTCTTTTTTCTCCTTGCTCTTCTTTTTTCTCTTACCCTCCCTATCCTATTCTCCCTCCTTTTTGGATACCGCTTTCTTTTTCTTTTCTGTCTCTTTTGTTTGTTTGTGTTTTTTGTTTTGTTTTGTTTTTGTTTTTTACTTTAATTTCTGTTTCTTTGTCTTCTTTTCTCATTGCTTTCTTTTTTCTCCCTTAACTTCCATTTCTTTATTCTTCCTCTTCGTCGTCTTCTTCCTTCTGCATATATTTTTTTCCTTCGCCTTTTTTTTCTACATGTTCTTTTCCTCATTTTTTGCAAATATTGCTATCTCTCAATTACCCTATAAGTCATCTTCTTTTCTCTAAGCCTCTATTTCCATTTATCACCTTTTTTCCATACATCCCTTTCTTCTCTTTCTTCTGGCTTTCTCTTTTTCTTTTTACCTTTATTTTATTACCTCCATTTTGTTTCCATACATTAAGTTTATCTCCCTTTTTTCGTGTACTTCCTTTTTCTCTTTGCCGTTATTCCATTTCTCCTCCTTTTCAGCTTTCGTTTCTTTCTCCTCTTTCTCTTAGCTTTCTCTTTTTCTCTATTCCATCTATCTCTTATCATCGCTTCTCCTTTTTCTCCTTGCTTTCTTTTTTCTCTTGGCTTCTCTTCATATTTATCGTCCCTTTCCTTTTTCCTATCATTTTTTTCCTGTCGGCTTTCATTTCCACTTGAGACTTTATCGTATCTCTCTTATTTGACACTCTCTATCTCCTTTTCCTTCTAGCTCTGAATCCAATGCATTTCTGCCAGATTGCTTTCGGCTTCTCGATCTTTATTTTCCCCGATTCCTCAATCCGTTTGTCTTTCTTTAATCTCTGCATTTGCTTCATTCTCTTTTCATTTTACCTTTCGTTTCGGTCGATATTACATTTGTATCCTCTTATTCTTCCCTCATTTACATTTTTCTTTTCCGCCTTTTCCAATTTGACTTGGCTCCTAATCAATACTAATCTCAGGATATCGAAGCAAGCGACCGATTCTTGTGTGGCAGTCAGGCTATTATGGTGATCCATAAAACTGCGATAGACGTTCCAGATAAAACTGACAGTGATCAGAAAAAAGTTGTAGACAATTGCACACTTAGGCTTACGACGTATGTGTTGGACGAGGAACGGGGGCAATAGATATGTACTTACTTCCAATATCTGCTCAATAGCAGATTGAACGAGGAAAATACCAATGAAATTAGTCGATTGACCTATATTGAGTGAGCTGGCGAATGCATTACATCTATTGTGCTTAGCAATTGTTTTCATAAGGCCAGCAGAATTAAATGAATTCTTAGCACCGGCAGACACGAGAACGCCTCTATTCTCTAGTAAAAAAAAAAACAGACACAAGGATACATATATGCATACATACAAAAAGCATCGTATGACTCATTCTCTCACTTTATATATATATATATATATATATATATATATATATATATATATATATATATATATATATATAGGTAAAATTTTGGTTTTACATGCATTGTACACCATTTGCTTTTAATTCAAATATATATATATATATATATATATATATATATATATATATATATATATAGCGAGATAGAAAAAATTTCTTAAAATATCATGGGTACATGTGAAGAGTTTACGTTTACATAAATTCAACATTAACATTATAAACCTTTTGTAATTTTCAGTTATAGCAATTTGAAACACAACCCTCCCACATATATATATATATATATATATATATATATATATATATATATATATATATATATATATTATGAAATGGACAAAGTCCGACAATTATTTTATGTTTATACATTCATTTTATAGATACAAATATTTAAGTAAATGCTCTGTTTATAATAAACAGTATTAAATAACATTTACCGGCCTGAATTTCCGAGAAATTTTCACAGAGAATATTCGTCCTCCGACAGGATTCGAACCTGTATCCTAGGAATCCTCTCGGAGGACGAATGTCTTAAAATATATAGATATATTTATATATATCAAGTTTTAATCTACCGAAGCCTGACTATTCGTCGATTGTAAGATATTTACACCAACATTTCTGTCCACATTCACAGTATAAAGAACGTAGATTGATAACACAACGATCCTACACTAAGAAATTAAAAAATTAAAACTACAGATCCTGGAAGCAGACTTCATTAAAAACTGAAGCCGACACTGAATTGAATCAGCTACTAATACCTTAATAATGTTCTCAAATGTCTATTAAAAGAACAGTTTATACGCTTTAATGCACGCTTAACCATGACATTCCAACATAAAAGAAAAAAAAATTACATAATAGATAAATTTTCACGTTCTGATGAACGCTAAAGCATAACTGTCAACCATAGCATTTAAACACAAAATAAATTTCAGTAATGGATAGCTATACATATTTTTGCCTTACCAGTTGCAACCCTGATGAGGATCTCACTAAGAGATGGAATGTACTTGGAAGTTAAAGTGATTCTCACTGTTACAGTGCATTTCTTGCCTTATTTAATTGTAACATACTGAAAAATATTCGTGAATATGAAAGGATTATGATAAAATAAGCAGATATAATATTTGTAATTTATTTAGACATGCCTAAAAGAGAATTTGCTGCCTAAATGCACGCACACACACACACACACACACACACACATATATATATATATATATATATATATATATATATATATATATATATATGGAATTTGTAGGTCTGATGAATTGGATCGTATTTACGATTCGAATGGAATAAATTATGACCACGGAATATTAGTGTTTTAATATATATTTATATATATATATATATATATATATATATATATATATATATATATATATAGAACTTGGTTAGGCAATAAGAACTTGGAGGGGAATAAACTGATAACTGACATTCATTAGATATGGCACGTGGAACTAGAATAGTCTAACGCAGCGAGCGAAAAAAGGGGTTCACTTCGATATCCCAGCCACCTGAAGAAGGCCGGAGAGTAAATCGGCCGAAACGTTGTGATAAATATGGCAACAAATATGAGAACATTAGTCCGAATAATGTAAATAGTGTAGATAATACCTCTTCTCAGAAATATAGACAGATACTAAATCATTTGATGTTAATTGTTCTGCTGAGCTTTCCTCTCTTGGACTTTACGAATTTAAACGCGGTACTAGATTGGGGGCAAGACCTATTTATGTTACATGGCTAGACTTAACCGTAAGTTCTACGCTAACAGTTTCTTGACTCGGACCTCTCAGTTGTGGAACTTTCTGGCCTTGCTTGGTGTGAAATGATTACAAGAAAAGTTGGCCGATGCATGACGACTGTGTATCAGGAGGTCTAGATCTATCTCTATGTAGGTAACAAGGTCACAGCACCCTGCACAGAATAAACCATGGATAAGAGACGTTAAAATTTTAGAAACAGCTTTAAAAAGATTTCCACTTGTTCTGTAACAGATATAAATAGCCAGATCGCTTTCAACACACATCTGATTAGAGTTACTGAAGAGAAAGTTGTGAAAAATATATAGGTTAAAAGAACTCCCTACTTCACACCAGTTTCGATTAAGATGTCATCTAACAACTCCTCGTTTATACATACACATGCTTTAACATTGCCATGTAAAGAACGGGTGAACCCAGTGGATTTCTCTTCTGTATTATAAGCCATAGAGCCTTATTATTGAGCGTCAAATGTTTTCATTGAAACCCTGGTAAAGGTCAAGCTGTTCTCTGCACTTCAGAACCTGCCTATTGGTAAAGATGATATCTACGTTATTGCAATTTAAACGAAACACGTACTGAAAATTATACAGTGTGTTTGATTGGTTGATAGAATTTCTTTAGCGGCATATCAACACCAATGGGTTATTTAATCTCGAAATTAAATTTTATGGGGGCAATTTTATGCCAGCAACCACACTGTTTTTTATACATAATTTTATACTTTCAGGCTAAACGTATGTTTTTAGATATATAGTTTATAAATGATGAACTGTTTTGTTGCTAATTTCTTTTTTAAATCTATTGCTAGTAATTTCACTACAAAAATGTTTTTGTTGCTAATTTTTTTATAATCTATTTATTCCTGGTAATTTCACTACAAAAACGTATTTGTTGGTAATTTCTTTTTAAATCTATTGCGGGTTATTTCATTACGAATGTATATTTGTTGGTTATTTTCTTTTTAAATCTATTTCTGATAATTTCACTACAAAGGTGTATTTGTTTCTATTTTTATTACGTCTATGGCTGGTAACTCCACTACAAAAATGTATTTTGTTGTTAACTTATTATATCTATTGTGGGTAAAAAAATGTTTTTTTTTCTTACCTGTTGATAATTTCAATTTCTTATTATATCTATTGCTGGTAATTTCACTACAAATATCTATTTGTTGCTAATTTCTTATTACCTGTATTACTGATAATTTCACTACAAAGGTGTATTTGTTTCTATTTTTATTACATCTATGGCTGGTAACTCCACTACAAAAATGTATTTTGTTGTTAATTTCTTATTATATCTATTGCTGGTAATTTCACTACAAATATCTATTTGTTGCTAATTTCTTATTACCTGATAATTACTGATAAAGGTTTTTGTTTCATTTTTATTACATCTATGGCAAACTACAAAATGTATTTTGTTGCTAATTTCTTATTATATCTATTGTTTTTTTTGTTTCTTATTACATCTGATTTTCACTACAAAGGTGTATTTGTTGCTATTTTTTGTTACATCTATTGCTGGTAATTTCACTACAAAAATATATTTTGTTGCTAATTTCTTATTACCTGTATTGCTGGTAATTTCACTACAAAAATGTATTTGTTGCTAATTTCTTTTTAAATCTATTGCTGGTAATTTCACTATAGAAATGTATTGTTGGTAATTTTTTTAGTAAAATTCTACTGTTTGTAATTTTAAGATAAAATGTATTTTTATGCTTTGTAAGAGTTGGTATTACTGGTATTTTTTTTTGGGGGGGGAGTTTAATATTTTCCCCGAACTGAGACCATAACTGGTGTTACAACCCCAGGTTATGCTGAACCTAGGAACAACAGTAATTAAGCGGCGAATCTATGCACTTTAAAACCTCTAATCTCCAGATCAGAGATCTTGCTGCCGGGCGGAAATCTATCATCATACCCAGATCAGTATGTTTGATACCACGTACTTCAACAGCCAATGAACAAGTAAATATTTGTCCAACAACTGACAAAATTGAAACCCCACCAAAAATTAACGCAGATATTGTTTGAATTCTTCTTAAACAGAGAGCCGATCAGGAATTGAATTCCTTCTCTATTTACCTCCCATTTACATGCCTTGCATAGTTAAAGAAAGCAATTCCAAGACCATCGTTTCGATTTTGGTATACCAATTCAGTCACAATATACAAAGTCGAGTAGCAGCGTTCCCAGTCTTCAGTCTTCAGAAAGCCTACCGCATCCTCACTCTCACCAGAAATTGGGTGTAATCTCGAGATCTTGAATGACGGGAGCGTGTTCTTGAGGGTCGCTAACTCCAGAAAAATGTTTTCGCCATCTTGACTTGATCTCATTCGACTCATCCAATATTATTTCCTTTTTTTTTTTGCCTGCAGTGAGGCAACGACCGACTAGGGTGGCCTATAGATGCTGCGTATATCCTGTATCGTCGAGTTATGTTCTTAAATAGCCACGTCAGCCTGAGATATTCACATGGATGTCATGCATGGCACCAAACCTGTTCAGAATTATCTAAACAGCTGTATAAAACCGCCTTAGGACAGTTAAAGATGGCTTCGAGAGAGTGGAACCTGTGACTCCTGGTGTAGTCCATACTTCTTTGAACATTGTATAGTGCCGCCATTGAATCACAAAGAACTGTACCAAATAACAGAAAGCACTTCACTTGAGGTCTACCAACAGCAACAAAAAACTAACATTATATGGAAACCTTTAATATTACAGCTCAGGATTGAATTTGTTGGGGTTTGAACGCCACCGTATATCGTTTCCATGTAGCGTTGTACATGTCTTTTGATCTGAATCTCGTCTTAATTATCACAAAGACTAACTATTGGCTAAGTTTGTGAAAGTGTCCACCACTATTATTACATTTTACCATTCGATGGTGATTTAGAACAGTGATGCGCAACCTGGTCCCTTACCGCCACAAATAGCTCTGGATTTAAAGAAAAATGAGCCCAAGGACAACAGGTGATATTTGAAATTCTATTTTTTCTCATTGGCGTAAAATTGGAAAAAATGCTTTATTCTGTTATTAAAGTTAAATAATTCATTATGTAAACAAAGATATTCGACATGTTCTTATAACAAATTATATTTTCAATTTGATTGAAACATTTTTTTAGTTTATTGTGTGGTGTTAGGAAGACTTCTTTATCTACATTATTTACATTGTTCGAACAGTTGTCCTCATCTTTAGTGCTATGTTCCACAACGTTTCAGCTGTTGTACGCTCCGGCCTTCTTCAAGTTATTAGAATTTCGAACTGAACCACTTATTTCGTCCTTTGGGGTAAATTATTCTAGTTCCACGTGACATGGCTCTCTCGGATGCCTCAGTTATCTCCCTTTAACCCAACTTTCCAAGTTTTTGTTCACTACTGCAGTAGACAGGTATTGAATATACAACTCCTTGTTCAGTTCGAAATTTCAATCACCTGAAGAAGGCCGGAGTGTACAACGGCCGAAACGTTGTGAGTAACGATGAAGACAACATTCCGAACAATGTGAATAATGTAAATAATTAAAATACCTCCTCTCAGAAATATAGACAGATAGGAAGACTTCGTGTTCAATTATTTGACTAGATTCATAGATAGACACCAGTAGCTTTGTCGTAATTAGTCAGGATTTATAATTTCTACTATGTTTTTCTTTTGTAAATAAAATGTATTCCCTGTTATATAAAATTTCTGTTTGTGTAAGGAAGAAAAGCTTGAGAAAGACTTCTCTAAACAACATTAAGGATCAGAACCAATTCCTTCAGGGACATTAAAAAAACTTCCACCGAATTACCAGTTTGTCATCCTTATCCATATTCTGTAAAACTGATCAATATGGAAGTTGTCAGTTTTGTCCTGGGGCGTAAAGGGAATCGAAGAATAAACACATTCTGTTGAGTAAAATGCCGTACGTAATAAACACTTCGGCCATCAGATCTCTTTCGATTCATGACTACCTAGGCTGAGGATATTCCTGCAGTAGGATGCTGATACTTTCTGCGATAGACTGGTTGCCAATCAAGGCAATAAAACCAAATCTTCCCTTCTATTCAACCCATAACAGTGAGAGAAAATGGATTCATCTTTTTCGCAGAAGTATTTGCGCGTAAGTGAATGTAACGAACTCAACTGGAATTCGAACTCTGCTCTCCGATTTCACATGCCGTGTCGTTATCCATTACACCACTCTGCACACAGGATAATTTTAAATTGGATTGCCAAAAGTTGTAAATGCATTAACATTACCCGAGCGAAAAATGTCATACGACATTTCTGACAAACACTTCACGAAGTGTGTTCTAATGACAAAGCCTACCCCATCTTTCTGAGGTTCAATTGATAGTCTACCTTTGTAAAATATGGTATGCCCTGAACCTGGCTCAGTTAATTGGCCAACGCCAAAAAGCCATGTTTTGAGACGGCAACTACATCAAGATCATACAGAGACAGCTGTTTTGAACACAAAGAACAATTCGACGATTTGGGAGTCTAGCACATGGCAAATAGTATAATGTGCGCATGTTCCAACAGGCACTTTTCGAAGTTAGAGTTCAAGATTTAAGAAATCCATGATTTGAACTAAGAATAACTTGAGCACAAGTAGTTGGATTTCACAAGACGTTGGAAGCTGTTCATATTTGACCAGCTTTGTTTAGGAAAGCTGAGGATTGTGGAGAAGATTTGGAAAGAGTTGGACGAGTCTAATGGTGATTATGAAGGTGTTGCAACTCTGAAAACTCACTTGAATCATTCTGATTCGAAAAGAAACTCCGAATTCAATACGTATGCCCACAAAAAAGTGTTTTGAAGAGGTGCTGCCCTGGATCAAGAGAGTGGCTGCAACACGATTCTACACAATACTACATATGCAGGGGGAAACAAGTCATGGCTGTCAGACAATTTCATCGACCCCATCACACCTTATATCTAGCCACTTAACTTCCCAGACTGCAAACCCCTTGATTATTACGTGTGGGGCGCTGTTGAGCGAGACACCAACAAAACTCCTTGTCACAGCAAAAGTGAACTGAAGGCAAAGATTATAGCAGAATTCAGAAACTTAAACAAGGAGACCGGTTGGAAGAGTTGCAGGAGAATCCGAAGACATTTGAAGGCCGGGGTTGAAGCCAAAGACGATTTAATTGAATAAATCTACTTTTTACAATATCAAGATATAGATACGTACATACATACATACATACATACTTAGATATATGCATACATATATATATATATATATATATATATATATATATATATATATATATATATTTATTTAGGCTTTTTTTTCATTCATGCATGTTTCATTAAATAATATAGACAATTTATTTACATAAAATAAATAGACATCACTTTTCTATATTATTTAATGAAACATATATATATATATATATATATATATATATATATATATATATATATATATATATATATACCTACGAAAGAGTTGACAGACGTCTCTGAGGTCGGGATGATGAAGACAACATCAATCATCAAAGTGAAAAATTTTACACATGTTAATCCTATATATATATATATATATATATATATATAGAGAGAGAGGGGCACATACATATACATACAGGCACACACACACACATATATATATATATGTATATAATGATAAGGAAATGCTGGTTTATGTCGGGATTTAAGATATTCAACTTAATTCATGGGCATACACATGCTATATGCGTATCTATATCTGTGTCTATATTCAGTTTTTATATTTAATTATGCGTTTTAATTATATATATACATATCGATATATATTAAATAGTTACTTATTTATACGTGTATATATCTATATATATATATATATATATATATATATATATATATATATATATATATATATATATTACATTATATAGTTCAATATATAATATATATAAACTATATAATTTTCCAAAAGTGATCTGTATGTATATAAATATATACATTTCAATGCTGCATGCATATATATATATATATGTATATACATACATACATATATATATATATATATATATATATATATATATATATATATATATATATATATATATATATATATATATATATATATATATATATATATATATATATATGTGTGTGTGAGAGTTTGCGCTTGTGGGTATAATTGTTTAAATCTAAATGAATACATTTATATATATATATATATATATATATATATATATATATATATATATATATATATATATGTGTGTGTGAGTTTGCGCTTGTGGGTATAATTGTTTAAATCTAAATGAATACATTTATATATATATATATATATATATATATATATATACGCTTAATATTTATATAGGTATGTATACCAGAATTTATAAGTTTTTCACAAAATCTTTTTCTCTCTCTCTCTCTCTCTCTCTATATATATATATATATATATATATATATATATATATATATATATATATATATATATATATATATAACACACATAACTATATACATATAAATCAGAAAACTAACTCTACACCCACACACACACACACACACACACACACACATATATATATATATATATATATATATATATATATATATATATATATATATATATATATATATGTATGTATATGTATATATTTATAAGTGTATGCGTAGTTGTTCGATCATTTTGTCTTTCTGTTCAGTCTATTGAAAGGCTTTTTTTGTCTCTTACTGGTTCATTCCTTCTGGTGATTGATACCTACCTCCCCCCACCCCTCAACTGATTTCTTTTGTCTTTTCGCTTCTCTTTTTAAACGTTCAGTTTTTGTTTCGCTTTATCTACATTCTTTGTTTCGTTCTAACTCTGGCTTTCGCCTTTCAACAGGAAGAATAATGAACACCGGTGAATCTATGGCAATCAATTTTTTTTTGTTTTCTTGTCAGATTGAGGCAAAAAAAATCGATGTTGTAAAATATATTGAATTTGTTTCATTGTTTCTTTACATTTCTCGCCAACTCACCTACATAAGAAATAAAATGCCTCTTTTGTCTTAGGTTTCGCCCAGCTCAACAATTTTGTTTAGCTACATAATCTTGACCTCAGGTATAGAACCATTTTTTTTTGTTAAACTGTGTAGTACTGAAATGTTACGTGATATATGTCCTCCTATATGGCAGTAAATGCTGAAGAATCGCCTCAAATATGAAGAAGTTACGTAAAGCAACAGAAATGCGGTTTTACAGAAGGATGCTGAGGAAAACATGTACCAAGCATGTGAGCAGCGTCGACAGTTTCGAGAATATATATATATATATATATATATATATATATATATATATATATATAATATATACATGAACATAGAAGTCAACATTAGAGGCAACAATCTGTTTCATGCTAGATGCAATCCTCAGGTGGCCTGAGGATTGCATCTAGTAGGAAAACGGACTGTCGCCTCTCAGTGTTGACTTGTGTTCACTTTTATATTTACACACGTTCTATCTCTGATATATATAGCACATCTTGAGACTATATTTCGTCGTATATATATATATATATATATATATATATATATATATATATAAACCATAGTGTCGTTGCAGTACAAACCTCAGGTGGGCCCCTGACGTTTACAATATATATATATATATATATATATATATATATATATATATATATATATATATATATGGGCTCTCTCGACGATTTAGAGAATATAACCGACAACAGAGCCCATCTGTGGTTTATACTGCAACTATGCTGAGCAGGCCTTAGTTACAGATTCTGGGAAATAGCCTGTTATCTAGCGTGATCAACAATTAGAACAAAGCCAGCACGCTTAATCACTCGGTCACGATGATTTGTGACTTCGTGCTAGCACAGCTATCGACGGCATCCAAGTGTTCCGTCAACCCAGTTTCACTTACAAGGCTTGGGCCAACCCGTGGCATGGTTTTCAGACACTTTCCAAAGGTGCCAGACGCTGGGATCGACCTCTCCAGTCCGGTAACATCCGATAACACAGGTATCATGCTCAGAATGCGACCGTTCTAACCACTCGACTACTTCCCAATTGAGAAAATATATAGTTGTCGGCCAAAAGCAGTGTACAATATAAAAAATTACAATTTGGAGATCCTAAAATCAAAAAAGTACGAAAACTGAAATATATGTGAAATGTTTTAACAGAGAACGGGAAATGCTACACCTAAATCTCAATTGGGATATCGAATGATATCTTCCAAAAGCTAAGCAAACTATTAAGAAACGAGAAAACCTCGTTAAAAAAGGAAAAGGGTACTGAAATCTTATCTAATATCGGTCCTTCCATGTGGCGGTGAATGCTGGACAATCTCATCCCAGATGAAAAAGAAACTTAAATGTGATTCTACACAAGGATGCTGAAGTTACCATGGACAAATTATGTGAGCAACGAAGAAGTTTTAGAGATAATGGAAACAAAATAAAAACTTAAACTTATCAGGAAGAAACAGCTGAAATTTATAGAGCGAATAATGAGGAATGAAGGCTTGGAAAATCTGATACTCAGAGGACAGATAGAAGGCAACCGGAACAGAGGAAAACAACGCATAAGATAATTGGTTAGCTTGGGTAAATGGATGGCGGAACAGGAGAAATATCAGAAGGCCAAAATTTATTAAGAGATACAGATGACAGGAAATTGTGAAGAGCTGATAAAGAAGAAAGACTGTTTCCTGTTACCATAACAGGAAATGACAACACAACCTCAAAACTGGAATACACTATTATAATGGCAATCTACAATAGTAGGATAATGATTTTGCTCTCCATATGAAGTTTTTATTTCTTTTTTTAATCATTTCGACCCAAGCAAGGCGTGAGTGCCACTAGCACGTAAGGGGTTATAGAGTGTGGAATCAAGAGTAAACAGGCGTTAAAGGATGAAGAGAAGGACAGGGAATAGATCAAGACTTCTGGAGATGTCGATTGACATTGAATTTGAATATTTGAAGATTATAGCTATCATGGAAGCAAGTAAGAGGAAGGAAGTGGCGTCTCGCGGTCTTTGACTGCGCACGCCTTCTGTCGAACTCTCTGCGTTAGCAGAGAGGAACCCGGACGAGGCTTTGCCGAAGGACAAGGTTTCGTCCGGGGAGGTAGACAGGGCCTGAACCCGTCTAATCGGCTTCAAAGGCTATTTTTTGGCCGAGCCTACGGGCTCGGAGAAACCCACAATAAAACCGGCCTTGTGCCATATTCGTTTCCCGTGGGTGAAATGATAAATACTCAGTAAGAGGAAGGAAGTTCAACAGACGGGAAGTGGGAGACATGAAGCTATTGGAGTAGAAGAGACGGCTACATTGAACCGTTTTGACAGTGAAAGGGTGGGACTGAGATGCCAACTTAGTAGCACATTTAAATTCATGCAGGTTTGACAACTAGCGAGAGTAGCTTGTCGGAGCAGTTACCGTGAATGTATTTGTTGAAAAGACAGAGGGAGGCGACAGCACGTCTGTGTGTGTGTGTGTGTGTGAGAGAGAGAGAGAGAGATAGAGGGAGAGAGAGAGACTGTAAACGAGATGCCAGATCGGTGCCAATCATATTGCATATCCGTCACTGGATTTTATCGAGGACCTTAAGACGAACAGCGGGGACTCCAGACCATATATGGCAGCAATATTCCATGCAAGGGGAATGGTTGATTTATAGATTCGAAGGATGGACTCGGGTGACAAAAACTTTTAGGTGCAACACAGAAAAGCAACTCCTAGAAATTGAAAAGAAATAATATTGACCGTTATCAGCATATTTCCAACACTTTGATATATTTGGTGAGCAATTTTTTTTTTATTTCCAACATATATTGGATGGGAGTTGTGGTGTAATGGATATCGGCTCAAAATGAGAAATCGGTGATCCGAGTTCGAAATCCAGTCGTGTTCGTTACATACACTTATGCACAGATACTCTTGGGGAAGGTATGAAACCATTTCTTCTCGCCTCCCAACTATAGGTTAAATAGCAGGACAGACTGAGTTCTAGAGACAAAGTTGGCAACTAATCTACCACAGAAAGAAACGGAAAACGACTGCAGAGATAAAAAATGTTGTAGAAATAAAAAGATTCATCACTTGAAACTTATGGAATAAAAATACAAGGAGCACTCATTTGTAACACCGACAAATTTGCATATCCATCAATACAAGTGTCGAAAAAGATAAGATTTTTAAATGGCTTCAACAGTAAGGTGATATACATACATATATATATATATATATATATATATATATATATATATATATATATATATATAGTATATGCAAACTTAGGTAATCCGTATGGGTAGACCTGAGGAGGATGATATCCAGAGAGGTCAATGTAAAATTCAGAGCAGATATGTTTGAATAAAAAAACAGACTACGTTAAGATTCCATGTAAAAGGCTATTTCACCATAACCCCTTTAACAGGATTCTGGATCATCAGACTTTACTTCCAAAAGCTAAAATGAAAAGAAATTCACACGTTTTTGACGGACCTCATCAAGTATGCGTAAAATTAACGAAGTGAGGAAGTGAGGTGGGAGAGAGGATATGAGTGTGTCATATGTATCATTTCAATTTCCTATTTTTAACCCCAGTGTGTCGGCTAGATGTTGCTCAAATTTAAAGCGTCTCGTCTCTAGATATAGATGGCTAAGGGGTGAATATATATATATATATATATATATATATATATATATATATATATATATATATATATATATCGGGTGGATCAAAAATAAATTTACAAACTTTGGGGACAGGCTAATAATGGCAGGGTATTCATATCGTGAGTAGCCACATATGGTCGCGCGAATGGTAATGTACTCGAGGCTACACGGCTGCATTAGATTGCGTTTCTAGTCCGAAGGCAGTCTATTCATCGCAAGTAATTTCGAACAATATGGACTAAACATCTAATCCAGTGTACAATTAATAAAAACAAAGATTTTGTTCAGCAAATAGTCAGTAAGTTAATGCCTTTTTAATCTGTTTGCTACGTGAATCGCCGTTAATTACATTATCTTTTTTGATTTATTCTTAATACTATTTTAGAATATAGATAGATAGATAGATAGATAGATAGATAATATTATGGCCATATATATATATATATATATATATATATATATATATATATATATATATATATATATAAATTTCAAGAGGATAGAATCCAGGTAGAACTCAGTACAGGACAGAGTAAGAATATAATAACACTAATAGTCCATGGTTATAATTTATTACATTGAAGTCTTTTTTAGAATTTGTTGTTCTGATGAATAGAATCATAATTAGGATTCCAATGTAATAAATGATAACCTTGGAATATTAGTGTTTTAGCTTTTATATTATATTATATATATATATATATATATATATATATATATATATATATATATATATATATATATAAAAATATGATTCAAACTCGCGACATATGTTTCAAAACAAGAGCCAAAAAACTATTAAATTGAGTTAAAGTGAGCTCTGTTCCATCTTCAAGCGAAATTTTTTTTTTTTGGAGAAAGTTTCCCAAAAATTTCAAAATTTAACTCAATTTAATTCAAATAATTATATTAGTTTTCGGCTCTTGTTTTGAAACATGAGACCTCTTATGTCGCGAGTTGGAATCATATTTTTAAATAAATAATTATATTTATGCTCTACTTTTGTATCGAGCACTATTTTTAAAAAATAATAACTAAAATACGAAGGAACTTTGGATTATTTACCTAACCAGTTCCTTCCTATTTTCTATATATTTTCATATATATATATATATATATATATATATATGTGTGTGTGTGTGTGTGTGTTGTGTGTGTGTATGTATGTATGTATATTCCACTTCCTGGTTTGGATTACCCTTCAGACTAGTATAGATTGCAGCCTTCAGTAACTCAAGTTTTTATAAAGCAGTGGTTTTAATTTTCTAGATGTTATAACTTCTCAAAAAGAAATCTAAGATCTGAAATGATATTAATATATAGTACATATTTTCACTTTTATTGTTATAATGATGTTTATTAAAAAGGTTGTCTTGAAATATGTATGAATATGATTTGGAGAAACAAAAGATAGCTATTCTCGTTTATTTACAGAATAAGTTTACTTTAAATTTTGCAAACGTCGCAAAAATATATCACGTTTAAAAATATTCAAGACGAATGAGGGTGAGCTAGAGTATGACTCCGTCTGAGTGGGCCCACAATTTCATTAGCCTAAAAGGGGCTTAAATGGTCATAATCCGGCCCCCTTTGTAACACAACAGTAAATCTAGGATATTCAAAAACAATAACACTAAAAATGACTACAAATGTGGCCAAAAGCTAGAGCTGTTTGGTTTTGCATCAAGGTGTGTCGAACGAGTGAAAAAAAAAATCCTGCGTGTGCATATTCGTCGTTACTTGATATAAAATTGTAACTGCCGTTTTTTTTTTATTTGTATTTATTCCGCTCCTTCATATAAAAAAAATCACATCGATAAAATCATTATTAATCTGAAGAAGTCAGTTGGAAGGTCGAAACGTGAAATGAGGAAGTTTATATATATATATATATATATATATATATATATATATATATGCAGATGTGTTTGTGTGTATCTGTCTGTTTAATATTAGGCTGCACATCAATTTTCTCACATCTTAATATTCAGGTTATTGTATGTCAAATGCCCTCTTCTTTCCTTCGGGTGGACATTTCAGTGCGTGGGCCGGACAGCTGTCAGCCTCAGACAAAAAGAGTGACAGTAGACAATAGGAGAGTTATGACGACCGGAAGCAGAGGTTTAACATTGGCAATGCATTCATCTCGACGTTCTCAATGATGTAAAATGTAATTAAAAATGCGAAAAATACACCCGAGCTATTGTCAACAACAAAGCGCAAAATATATATATATATATTATTTAACTTAAAATGTGTAATGCAAACGAAAACTCCTCCGACAACGTGTTTATTAATTTGATGTATTTTCAATTTTGTACAGACAATACGCTTTATTTTTGAGTTCATGCAATTTCGATCTTATGTGAGCAGAAATACTTGACAACTGTCTCAAGGTCATATACACGCGCACACATAACGACACACACACATCAATATATATATATATATATATATATATATATATATATATATATATATATATATATATATATATTAGAAAATATATGACACAGAACAAAAAAATCCCAAAGGAATATATAAAAAAATGACATAAGGAAAAAAAGGCCCAAGACCAAAATGGCGGAGCATTACATTTTGTATAATAAAAGTAAAGTGGTCATCTGACCGGCCATGATTACCAGTATTTTATAAACTATTGCACGCAGTCATCATCATTTAGTGAATATACGTTTAAACGATAACTTGTCGCCTAAGTATTCTATGTAACACAAACACACACACACAATATATATATATATATATATATATATATATATATATATATATATATATATATATAGATAGATAGATAGATAGTTAGATAGATAGATACTTAAATACATAGACATAACTTGTCGCATAAGTATTCTATGTAACACAAACACACACATACACACAAATAAATATATATTTATATATATATATATATATATATATACATATACATATATATATATATATATATATAGATAGATAGATAGATAGATAGATATAACTTGTCATAAAGTATTCTATGTAACGCAAACACACACACAAATATATATATATTATATATATATACATATACATATATATATATATATATATATAATATATATATATATATATATATAGATATATAGATAGATAGATAGATAGATAAATAAATACATATATATATATATATATATATATATATATATATATATATATATATATATTTTAGGCAGCATATATTTATTCCAGAATGTTTTATTGAATAATATAGAAACATTCTGTCTATTTTTATAATAAACCTTTCTATTTCTCTAATTAGCTTCTTGATATCAAGTTGAAATTCATTAAGGAAGCAGCCATATTTTTTGTTAATTAAAGTACATTCGATCTCCTCCGAGATCATCCCTATATTTCCTACTGATCTCATTAAAAAATATAAAACTAATTATATACTATAATAAAATTCACAGAACCAACAGTACACAATAACTCTTCTCCGTCATCTCGTGTTTCAAATTTTGCAAAAGTCGCAAAAATATATCATGTTTAAAAAAAATTCAAGACGGATGAGGGTGAGATAGAGTATGCCTCCGTCTGAGTGGGCCCACAATTTCATTAGCCTACGTTTGGGAAAGGTATGAATCCTCTTCTTCTCCCCTTCAACTATGGGTAAATAGCAGGACAGACCGGGTTCTATAGCCTTGGACGGCAACTGTTCTACCGCAGAAAGAAATGACAACCTGCTGCGGAAAAAATCTGTCTCGCCAGTCATGTATCGAATGATACATGATCGCCTAAGCGTGTATCACATGGAACATAACTGACTGAATGAATTGAATATAGATTTTTTTATATTTACCAATGGACAAGTTAGTTGTTAGGGAGAGTTTTGTACAGCAACGCATTACGGACAAAAACCAAAACATTTACCTAATAACTCGTATTATATTCATAAAGAGCCTTGACAGATATAGATGTTTATATCATATCATGTTTATATCATATATATGCCATACTTGATACACGCTTAGGCGATCATCTATCTTTCAATACATGAGTGACGAGTCAGATTTTTCCCGCATTAGGTTGCCATTTCTTTCTAAGGTAGACCAGTTGCCATCCAAGGTTATAGAACCCGGTCTGTCCTGCTATTTACATATAGAAGAAGAGGATTCATACCTTTCCCAGGCGTATTTGCAAGGATGTGAATGTAATGGATTCGACTGGAATTCGAACTCGGCTCTCTGATTCTTCAATCCGACCCGCTATCCATTATTCCACCGTGCCTATATACATATATCATATAGATATCATGAATGGCACACAACTATTTTCAGAATATCTAAGCTGTTAGCTGTATACAATCGCTTTCTCAGATCAGTAACTAAAAATGACTTCCAGATAATGAATCACGTATGTCTTAGAGAGGATCCTTCTTCGTCGGGTTTATACAGTTTAGACATTTCTGAACGGATTTTTCAGTTCTAAAGAACCATAAAGCACTTTGCCAAACAGCAGAAACTATATCACTTGAATTTAAACTGCAACAAAAACTAAAACGTATAAATATTGACGTTCCACAGTACAGACATCCCTCGATTAATGCACATTTGCTTAATACGTTTTCGATTAGTGCGCTAAAATTTTTATATATCAAAATTTAATTAGTGCATAAATGATTAGTTTTCATTTTAACAATAGTACTTAAAAATTGATCGTTTATAGTTAAAAAAAGGAGTCAGATATTTCTTCGCGCAATAGAACAGGTCGTCCATTTTTTTCTTGCCCCATTATAAAGTCCAAATGCAAAGAACAAGACAAGAAATCATTCTGAGTTCTATGTTTTAATCTCATCACTAACCAGAAAATATACAACCAAAGACTTCTGCTAGTTTCTAAATAGCAAGACGTTGTGTTTGATTTGTTTCGTTTTAGAAAATATGAAAATTTTGTTATTAACTGAACCCCAAGAGTGTAAGAGAAGACTGAAAGCAGCTTTGTGGGAATCATTGTAACCTTGATTTCATTCTGTGAGCAATTGCCATTCTGAAGGGAATTCGACAATTCAAAGAAAGTTAGAACAAGTGAAAACTCCAGGGATAT
>CAHIKZ030000746.1:2940000-2997500 GCA_903632075.3 Acanthosepion pharaonis | reverse complement strand
TATGAAGCTTACATTGCTTACTGTCAACATATATATATATATATATATATATATATATATATATATATATATATATATATATATATTTTTTGTATGACCCTCTTGTACGCCTTTATAAAATTTACATTGTCTGCTGTCAACATATATATATGCATTTTAAAATCCTACTTATATGTCTTTATGAAACTTACAAATGTAGTTCGTCAGCGTTTGTGAATGAACTAACAAGCGCTTAATGCTTTTTCCATAACCTCGTGGAAAGTGGACATTATCACTGTTTTATATAACACTGCCACTGATCAATGCAAAAATGACAGAGCGTCAGCGTCTTGATAATAACTTATTTCCTGTAAAAGACAATTTCTTCACCTTTTTCCCAATTTGGCCAGTAAAGCCAGGCAAGAATTTTATGACAATGCAATGGTGAAACTTATTCTTGTCGACCCCATTAAGGCTACAGAGAAACATCATCAGAAATATTAAGAACGGGTGCACAAATGAATAAAATTATATCCGATTTAATTCAGCTTTCACTCACTTCAGTTTTTTGTTTTTAATTGTATTTTTTTTATTATTGATTTTAAATAAACCACATTGTATCGGCATTAGTTTTACGATGAACTGAAATATGTTATTTAATCCTGAGTGCCAATTTGCCGCAGACGCTTCTGAAATGCAACAGATATTATCGACTACTGAACAAATATTCGAAATGAAAAAAAAAAAAAAACGCAAAATGAATTAATTGAAAGTCTTTGACAAGAAAAATACACACAGGTAAAACGCATTGTTCAACTATATAAGGAATGTACACCTATACTAGACACGCACACAATTATAGTGTTAAAACCAGCGACATTTTCCGAACAAATGGTAAGAAAGATATGAAGATACCGTGTATTAAGAAATATCTGACCAGACCTAATGCTTTATTCGTACGGAATTTAGCCTATCAGGAATAATGACAACGCCTTAAAACAATACATATTCCTAAAGCCAATAATGTTCAGCAAGTGGTACAACCAATAAAATACAACGGGTTACATCGTATGCAAGAATTACGAACAGAAACATTAATAATGAGTGAAAAGAGAAAAAGTAATCATGAGAACAGTAGAAAGCGATTGACATTTCATTTAAGTTTTTGCACATTAAACTTGCCTTCATTCTCGCCCATGTGAAGAGCTTATAATAGCGATGCAGCAGTTCATCAGCACTGTCCTTAGACTGGACCAAAATGGTGATGTCATCCATGAACGCTCTGGAAGGAGGAAGGAGCATTTGTTCCTTAGTGATCACTCCATTTGCTGTGTCCGCTGCATTCCGTAATACGACGTCCACGGTCGTAATGAAAAGAAGTGGTGAAAACACCCAATTATGATGCCGACCTCCAGGGCTTGCCACTTGGTGGTGTAGTTACCAACGGTGAAGTGCATAAACGCTGTTCTGAAATATTTCATTATAATTCCGTCAATCTTACTAGGAAAATTAAAAAAATCGAATGACATTCGAATTAACCCATGAGGAACTGATCCATACGCATTTGCTAGATCAAGCTAGATTTCATGATGCTCGGTGGTATTTTATTTGGCTGATAGAATTGAGTTCCAGATCATGTCTGAATGCTCCAGACAGCCGGGGAAGGCGGGAATCCCACCCTTTTGGAAAGTTATGTCCTGCGACGAGCAAGGACCCGAAAAATATTTTCCTCTTTACATTCAAGATGGAGATGGGGCGGTAATTTGCAATGCCTTATGCATTCTTTTCCTTAGATAGCTAAATATGATCCGGCAGGCACAATTCTTGTGGTACAATATCCTGTTTCCATGCCCACTGGAGGAGGATGGCGAGTTGCTTGAGGACGTTTGGACAATTCTTATATGAATTGTTGGATGATCCATTTATTCCATGTGCACTACCGGCACGGGATTTGAGGACGAATTCCCAAATTTCTCTCAGATTTAGTCCGTTGTCATGAAACATGGTCTTCGAATCTTCAGGCCTAGGAAAAGTCACTCATAGGAGGGATTGGAACGTCTTTCCAACCATCAGAATACGTCATCCTGAGATGGTTCTTTGAGGGTTTTTTTTCCCGTGGTACGTCGAGTTTGCCGCTTTTAGTCTCGGTGAACAGCGTTTTTTTTTCTTTTTTTTTTTTTTTGAAAAAAACGTAAGGATTATTGTAAACTGATCTCTGAGACAGTCGTTTTCTCTTCCGTAGTTTCCTTTGGTTCACGAAGATCCTTTCTTTAATATCATTCAGCAGATCTTTAAGGCCTGCCCTCTCATGAATTAGAGCTTCTATGAATCAGCGCTTCACAATTCTCTGCTCTGCTCTTAGTTTACCTTTCTGAATCTGTCGTCTGTTTGATCGCTTCTCTTTTCTTTCCTATCCCCCTCTTGCAGTTGCCACACCAGACCCCTTAAAACAACCTTCTTATAAAACTCTTCAGGAAGATCTGATCTGCTAGTTAATAATGCTCCTTAGATGGTCCCTCCAGGATGTTGACGCTCGGCAATGGGATCCTGATCACTGTTAGTGTAATTCTGATTCATAATCCCATAATTCGACTTAGATTCTACAATAGGGGAATTTGGTTGCCTTCACAAGCGTGACTCAACACTTTCACTGCTACTCATTTGCCCAGTGCTGACCCCATCCGGCCAGCCATTTTTAAAGAAAATGCCAAATTTCAACCTACATATTTTATTACACAGAAAACTGGCACCAGTGTGTTTTACAGCATTGCATTTTCATGGATATACCTGGAAATGACTTCCCAGATCAGTAATAGGTATACACATGATATCTTTTGAAGCATTGTCCTTTGTGATTTTACGAGAGATGGCGCAACGGGACACTCATATGCAAAAAAAGTAGGTTTCCGTACTTAGCCAGCTGGAGCAAGATAAGAAAAACGAAGATCTCCGTCGTTAGCAGCGGAAGGGTTACGAATACGTCAACATTGCAGACGGTCGAATTTCCTGCCGCAATAACACCTTGTAGCCTGTTCAATTCCATGGCATTATTATTTTAATCTTTCAAATGGGTGATGTATTCTCCTTACCTGCTACAGACACCTAGATGACATTTTTCGTTCGTTTTACTATTTTTACAAGTTGTTTAATTTCTGTTTTTCCAGGACGCCGCCCAAATTTTCCGGGTGGGTCACCAGGTGTCACTTCCTCATTCAAAAGAGTCATCTATAAGCGCACACATAGGTAAGAGAATTAAATCTATATATATGCGTCGATAAACACATATGAATATATGTATACACACACACACGCATATATATATATATATATATATATATATATATATATATATATATATATATATATATATATATATATATATATATATATATATATATATATATATATATATATATATATATTTTTAAGAATAAAAAAAATTAAAATTAAAATTTTCGGACACTGTGATGGATATAATTTTTTTTCATTTTATTATTTCAATTAGATTCCTCGACTAATTTCGGCCAGTATAGCCATCATCAAGAGAAAAAAAAACTTCTGCTTGTTAGGAGCGGTGAACTGCAGGAATGAATGACTTGATGAAGAAAATGAACTGTATCTGTAGTTTCATTTTTTTTTTGCTTTGTTTATTTTTTATCATAAATTTTGGTCAGTCCTTGTGTTAATCAAACAGTCTCTTTTAAGATGTTATTTAAGATAAAGGCCAAATAGATTCATTCTGCTCTAAATTCCTTTGGTCATTTTAACAGTTTTATTGATTCCCGGAAGGAGGATGTGTCTGAGCCGATATAATTCGATTGCGATAATTATTAATTCTATAGTGAAAGGGCCATTCAGATTTTCCCACCTATTGTTCCTGGCATAGTGTGCATTCTAGGAGGTAAATTATGTTATGACTTTTACAAGATAGAGTCTTGGTAGATTTTGAAAGTAGATTTAGTGACTGAGCTAGTGAACGAATTGGTGCGTCTAATGTGGTTTCAGAATAAACTCCTTTTGTTATTACATGGTTGGGAAAATTCTTTTGTTTTTGGTTTTGGTTTGTTACGGATTACCTTATCTTCTGAAATGTGGTTACTACCTATAATTTCCTTTAGGTTCTTAGGTCTAAAATATGCTAGAAGGCCGGGTTCCTCAAACAATTTTTTAGGTCTGGTTTGAAATGTAATATTTCCCTGCGACTTTTGATTATCTGGGATAGATGGATTGAAAGTTGTTACTAGAGGGATACGTTTGGATTTATTTTTAATCTTGTCCATTAGGGGGGAAATTGTTTTATTTATTTGTTCCCTGATTCGGTGTTGTTTCTAGCCACATGTTGTGAATTGATGGATGCTCGAGATTTTGAGTGTGTTTATTTAGTTCTTCGTCGTTGGAACATATCTTTCTGAGTCTAAGTGTTTGTGAATAGGGAAGGTTCTTCTTGAGGTGTTTAAGGTGGGAAGACTTCATATATATATATATATATATATATATATGAAGAAATATAGTCTTAAGGTGTGCTATATTTATGGGATAAAGTGCTCGATATCAGATAGAGCGTGTGTAAATATAAAAAGTGAACATAGAAGTCAACACTTAGAGTGTTGACTTCTATGTTCACTTTATATATATATATATATATATATATATATATATATATATAAATATAAATAAAAAAAACTTATTGTAGTACCATTACAGTCGTCTTTATACATGTTCTATTAAAGACAACTGAAATGGTACTATGATATTGGATTGCCCGGGAAGTTCTTGCGGATTTTTAGTCATTCACATTCCGACATGTCAAATTTATCGACACATATGTTTTTACATTTACGATTTAAAGCACATATTAAGCAATCTCTTGAGAAAGAAAGTTTAAGATTATTTAATTTGTGTCTATATTGCATCCCTATGAAAATGGAAGATTATAACGTGCATTTTAAGCACTTGATGCATTTTTTACCGTAAAAGCAAAAATGTCTCGCAAGCAACAAAATGAAATGTGCTGTGTACAGTGAAGGTGCTTGAGGTGACAGAACTGTACGGAGGTGGTTAGCTATGTTTAGAGTTTTTGATTGTAGACTTATTAATGAAGAACTGTCAGGCTGATTCCCTCCACCCACAACAAATGACGACCAAATCAAGACACTGATTGAGAATAACCCACATTACACAACGTGAGAATTGGTAGACACGCTATATTTATCAAACACCATCATCCATGAGCACAGTGAAGCTTGAGTACTCAAATCGCTAGAATGTTTGGTTGCCACAAGATCTGCGTGAAAAGAAAATTTTTGGATCGCATTGCATCTGTGATTTGCTGTATAAAAACAATGAAATTGCGCCCTTTTTGAAGAAAAGTTTTGATGGGTGATGAGAAATGGATACGTTAAAACAATGTTCATTGAAAAAGATCCTGAACTAAGCGACATGTGCCAATTTTGCCACCTGAAAAACATGTCTTCATCCTAAGAAAATTACACAGTTTCGGTGGCTAAGGCGCTACTGCCACGTCTGGCGGCACCAGTAGCTTTTGCCACCGGACAGGGTTTTGTTTTTGTATACGTGTCAGTCTCTTGCGATTTCTTTGAACAACTACAACGTTGTGTTAAAACACACAAAACTCTCTTAGTCACCTTCATTATATTTATATTTATATATATATATATATATATATATATATATATATATATATATATATATATATATAACTGTGTATTTTGGCAACACTCGCTATATACATACATACAAACAAACACACACATATATATATATATATATATATATATATATATATATATATATATATATATAGCTTCTTAGCTATGACGATAAACTACGTCCGACTGCAAGGCCTTTCATTAGGAGGTTTTCAGGAGCGTGGAACGTCCTCTCAGTTGCTGGTGTTCCAGGTCCACCCTGAACCAAGGAGGTCGCACCTGTTAGGCGGGGGGGTCCTACCTATGGGCAAATAGTTAGCCCCAAAACTGGTCAAAACACTATGAAAGTGTAACAAGAGGTTTTTATACCAGAAATACTTTGTTAAAAATATATTATTACCAGCAATACATTTTTGAAAAAGTAAATATTACCAGCAATACAGTTTTGAAAAAAAAGAATATATTACCAGCTATACCTTTTATAAAAAAAAATATTACCAGAAATAGATATTTGAAGGAAAAAATATTATCAGCCATAAAAATTGTCGGCTTAAATAACCCACTGAGATTGATAAGCTGTAAAACTAACCCAAGCAAACTATATATATATATATATATATATGTGTGTGTGTGTGTGTGTGTGTTTAATGATTTCATGATTTTAATGATTGTGGCACTTTACATTCTGACTTATATACAGGAATAAATAACTAAACAATAAGTTAATTCTCTTTTATCAGAAGTCTCCATTACATAGAGATGGTCGAATTGACGAAATGAATAAGCTAGTAAAACATTTAATAAAACATTTGAAACTCAGGTTAGTAAAGTTAATTGACTAAATATTAATAAGTATAATGTCGGCTTAATCGTGTGAACCTAAAGATATTGTGACTACGGAAACTTTGTTCTAATATACAGATTAAAATCTAAAGCCGTAGTTTAAGAAAACAATCCCGTGGTTAAATATTGAACTCTAACGATTACTTTAGATAAGAGCCATACGTTAAATGACCTCCAAATTGAAAAAGTAATCACTGTTACAACAACTGATTATAAATAAACACTGCATTAGACAATGAATATAGTGTAAGAAATTATCAATTTGGGTTTCATTGTATAGAACACCGGGGAAAAAATAATCTCCATGGCTTCCTTGATTTAAAAAAAAAAAACCGAGACAGATGCAGTTTTAGATCTTCACTCCGCGCATCCCAATTAAAAAAAAGAAATGAAACATGCATTTCACGTGAAATAAATTTCCATGTCGTTATCATCAAAACATAATTCAATTGTTTCGGCGTGATATTGAGAAAAACACGGCCTCAGCGCAGAATTTTGAAATCCATATGTGTTGCTTACACAGCCCAATTCAAATCTTTGCTGGCGCCCCGAGGCGTAGTTTGATTGGCTGTAATGAGTTTCGCCAAGACGTAATAGTTGAAGCGCTTTTCATAATGAAGAGTCGGTAATTTTTACATTAGGAAATGAGGTATAAAGAAGAAAAAAACGAATGAAAAAGAATCGTGGGTGGATCTTTATATGCGAGCGACGAGCATTAATTGCGATCGGCAGAGTCTATGAGGGAAAGTCTCGCTGTGATAGATCTTGAATTGGTTTTCACGTCCCGATTCCCTAGTCACGCATATTAGCATAAAATTTGAAATTAGTACCACTGTATACACAGCTCCCTAACAGCGGCCGGCCATCAAATTCATTTATTTTCCCGTTGTTTTATCAATGTATCGCTTATTTTTGTACACATTTTATAGGATTTCCCTGTTGTCAACGCAAATACATATATATATGCATATATGCATGCAAGCACATTTACATATATATATATGTACGTGTGTCTGTTAATGTGCGTATATATATATATATATATATATATATATGTGTGTGTGTGTTTCTATATATATATATATATATATATATATATATATATATATATATATATATATATTTATGTGTGACATTGTATTTGAGGTGCCACCCTAAAATTCGGGTAATTTGAAAAGTCTCATGAAGTTCTTCATCTTTCACGATACCCAAACGTTTCCCGAGTCTCGCCTACAGCTGTCGAATTCACTCCATTAGGATTTATTATCATCACAATTTTTCTTTTTTTCGTCTGCAGTTTTCTGGATATAGACACATATACACATACATACATGCGAGAAAACATACACATGCATACGCTAACAGACATGGGTCCATAGACACACGCATATATATATATATATATATATATATATATATATATATATATATATATATATATATATATATATATATATTCAAAATGCACGCACGGATAAAAGACTTTGGCAATATACTTCTTGGACATTTTTTTCTATTTTCGTTTTATTTATTTTTCGTGCATCCTTTCTAGTCAGATGAATTTATAAAATGCACTTTGCAGGTTGAGATCTGTTAAATTTGGTGTATCTCCGTGATTTTATCAGTTCATATGCAAATACACTTTAATGCGTGTGAGTGTATCTGTGTGTGTGTGTGTGTATGTATATATGTGTTTATCTGTGGGGAAAGGAACACACAGAATGACATGACATAAAGTGAAACGCACGCACACACACACTCACACACACGCCCACGCACGCACACACACAACTCACTCACATTCACAAAAAAAGCATTACAATCACCGCATTACTAAATATTCAGACAATATTTCCGCGTTCTAAGAGGAGAAGGCTCGCAAAGTACACAGCCCTACCAAGATAGTTTTTTTTTTTTTTTTAATCCAGATGTTTTAATTTTTTTCATTTGGTGAAAATCTACTAAGCATCGTTGTAAATGAAAATTTCACTCACTATTTTTTGTCTAAAATCTAAGTTAACTTTTGTTACGTTTTAATCAAGATTAAGAAAAACAAATGAAGTCATTTTTATTTTCATTTTAATCTATGAAGTCTATTCCTACAATAAACAGAACAGGTGACGATATTGTGACGATATTTTAACGAAAATAGGACCTACAGGAAAAGAATGGTATTCACTACATCGGGTTCGAAAGCAGGTTTACAAGGTTTATAACGTCTTTTCGTTTTTAGCAATGGATGTATGCGAAAAAAGACAGAATACATGATTGTCAGCAAAAGAGACAACTCATGAGGTGAGCTATTTGAAATAGATCTGCGTAATCTATATCTATAATTCTCAAAATGTGTGTGTGTGCATGTATGTGTGTGTGATCGGATGTTGTTTATGAGTTTCTACAGTTTTCATCCAATTTGGATAATTTTTTTTTGTTTGACATAATTTTTCAGTGTCGGTTTTGAGTCCAAATTGTTGGAGACAATGGCTCTCCACTACTTCCTGTCCATTATATCTCCCAGAAGCGTTTTACTATTTACTATCTGTTCTTGAATATATATCTTTCATAAAAAATTTAATAAGAATAAATACTTAAAATTATTACAATAATATTATCAGTATCTATAATTCTCAAAATGTGTGTGTGTGTGTGTGTGTGTGTGTGTGTGATCGGATGTTCTTTATGCGTTTCAGATTTCGATGAAATTTTTTGTTTGGTAGATAATTCTTCAACGCTGATATTGAGTCCGAATTACACATTCCCCTTCTCTTAGCCAAGCTCAATCTCTCTTAAGTGAGGTTACCTTTTCCATTGCATAGCCTACTACTACAGTTCTAAGACGTTACTTTGATTGTCGTTTATAGCCGTTCTCAATTTAAATGTTTTTATTGTCCTGTCAGTTTTTGCTTTGCATTCACCGTAAAATAAATAAAATGCTTTTTTTTATTACTCAACATTTTTTTCCAACCTTCCCAATGTTATTCGAACTTAGTGATCCCTGTAGCTTTACAACGTTCTCTTCTGATATTTGCCCACGCATTCCATTTGACAGTTCATACTTGCCTAAGTCATGCCACCAAAGAAAAGAACTTTCCTAAGTCGCAAAACCGCTGCCACCAGGTCTGCTATGCGAATAAGACATAACGAATCGTCTTTAGAACGTTCAGTTCGCCTGTATCAAAATGCCTCCCGGAATGCTTCAATCAGAGCCACTGAGTCCGAAGATCAACATAGCCATCGGCTTTCCAAAAGAGCATACCCGAACGCTTCTGAGCGTGAGGCTGACAATGATGATCAAAGGACTCAACGTCTGAGGAGAAACGCCTTTTCAACTGCTGCTGTGAATGAAGGTTGAGAACGTATAAACGGCCCTTTTCAGGGCCACACCCCCATCCAAATTGTTACCTCCCCCCATTTGGGAATGTGCCTCAGTTGCACCCAATTGTTGTTACTAATATTGATTTTCGGGTGGGCTGACTTTTAACTTTTCCTAGAATATTGTGGTGTACCACTAAGAAGTTATTTGGGGCTGAAATTGAACGAAAATTAATGATTAATATCTTTTTCACCAGGGCGTATTAAGTAAAACATACGCACTCACGGCGTAATGCCAAATTCGACTTCTCCTATATGGCGGTAAATGCTGGAAAATCTCTTCACAGATCAAGAGACTTGAAGCAATAGAAATTTAATACCACAGAAGGATGATGAGAATATCATGGACGGAATTGTTAAATATAATGTAGTTGAAATAAAAATTAATGAATTATTATTATTATTATTATTATTATTATTATTTTTTTTTTATTTTCTTGGATTTCTGGCGATGACACATTTCTTTCCGAGTCCCGCCCAGGGACCTAAGGTTAGAAATGGCGTCATGACACTTTCCACTGACAAAAAAAAAAATAAAAAAAAAAATGACATAGATAAAGCCCTTCGTAAAAAGTGTGGGCTGTAATTGTCAGAACAATTTTTGTATCTCCTTGAGGCATGGACTTCCAGGAATCCCTTCAATTAGTCTACTGCAATCTTTTCCAACCAGTCCCAGGGCTCCAACTACAACAGGGATTGTTGATGTCCCCATATGCCACATTTTCGAGATTTCTATTTCAAGGTCCTTGTATATTATTATTATTATTATTATTATTATTATTATTATTATTTCTGCTATGGACACACTACCACTAAGTCTGCGGAAAGACCTAAGGCAGGTCGTGGTGTGTTATTATGGCCACATTTCATGTTAATTTTTTTTTTTTTTTTTTTTTTTTTATCTCCGATGAAGTTGCTAGCGTTACATAGACAAGTTCTCCTTAGTGTGTGTGCTGTACTTAATAAGACAATTTTCTGTATGTCTCTTAAGCTGGGGTTTCAGGGATTCTTTCAATGTGTTGTTTTGTTCCATTTTTTATAATTCCAAGTGCACCTATTACCACTGGTATTATTCTTGTTTTCAATTTCACATTTTTTCTATTTCAATTTCCAGGTCTTTGTGTTTTGATAGTTTTTCAAATTCCTTGGTTGCTATGTTGAGATCCGCTGGACAAGCCATATCAATTAGTAGGCAAGTTTTTTTCTTTCTGGTTTTTGACAATAATGTCCGGCCTATTTGCTTCAATTTTTTCTGTCTGTGTGGATGGTATAATCCCATAGAATGGTGACATCTTCTATTTCTGTAACCGGCGCTGGCCGATGTTCATACCAGTGTTTTTCATTTTCCAAAGTGTTTGCACATTGTCCAGTGTAAGTATTGCCCCACTCTATCGTGACGATTTTTATATTCATTTGGGGCAAGTATAGAACATCCTGAGATTAGATGGTCTATTGTTTCTTGGTATTTGTCAGAACCTGCATTTTGGATCCACATTATTATGTATGATATTTGCCTGAAAATTCCTAGTGAAAAAGACTCTGGTCTTGCGCTGCAAGAATAAAACCTTCAGTTTCAGACTTTAATCCAGATGCTCGTAACCATCGATGAGTATTAACTTTATCAACATTGAGTTTATTTTGCACGTTCTGGATATTGGCCATGCAGAGGTTTGTCTTGCCAGCGTTGTTTCATCTGTTCAAGGGCTTTATCCTTTTCTTTTTCATATCTTTTGCTGCAATAGTTGGTTCTTGGCTTCTGTTTGATTTTAGAATCTACTAAATGTAAATGTTGTTTGTATTTACTGCCTTCTTTTATTATTGAATATTTTTTCTTTCTGTTTTTCACATGTTTTTCACTAATTTTATCATCCAGTCATTTGTTGTTTCCATGTAAGTTAGTAAGCCAATAGTTGTTGTCTTGTATGACAATTCTAGCTGAATAAGACCTCTTCCACCTTCTTTACGGGGTATGTATAGACGGTCTACATCAGCCTTTGGATGATGCATCTTACCAGAAAAAGCTTTCTTGTTTTAGAATCCATTTGTCTGATGTCATTTAGAGTCCAGTTCAAGATGTTGAAACTATATTGGACCACTGGGATGGCAAAGGTTATTAATGGCCATAATTCTGTTCTGAGAATTCAATTCAGTTTTAATACCAGTCGTACCCTTCTATAGTACTCTTTACGCACTATTTTCTTTCATTTTTTCTTATGGTGAATTCCTTCACTCTCATTTACCCTAGGTACTTATAAGCTTCTCCTTGTTCTAAATCTTTTATTGTTACAGCAGGGTCTAAACTAATAGAGGAAGTTTGTTGTAACGATCCTCGTAAAACTGTAGCTTTAGCACATTTATCCAAATTGAATTTCATTCCAATGTCTTCACTGAAGCATTTTACAGTTTGTAGAAGACCTTCCAGCTCATTGTCATTCCTAGCATACAATTTTAAGTCATCCATGTAAAATAGATGGTTTATTTTCTTTTGAGCTATTTTGTAACCGCATTCTGTCTTGTTAAGTTGGCTGGTTAATGCTATAAGTGATATGCAAAATAATAAAGGAGACAAAGAGTCACCTTGAAATATTCCTCTATTGATGTTTATTTCGCCAGACTTATAGGTTCCATTTTTATGATTGAGGTAAAGTGTAGTTTTCCATATCGACATACATTGTTTGATGAAATTGATGATAACGGGTGATACCTTGCCTTAAAGACTTTAAGATCCAGGAATGTGGTACACTATCGAATGCTTTACGATAATCTATCCAGGCAATACTAAGATTTTTTTTTCCACGGAAGCAGTTTTCGGATCATCCTATTAATAAGTAATTGGTCTTTACATCCGTAGCAGCCTCGTTTGCACCCTTTTTTTGTTCAAGTGGTAGTATGTCATTTCTTTCCAAGAAGAAATATGTCTGTTTTGTTAAAATAGATGTTAACAGTTTGTATGTTGTTGGAAGACATGTAATTGGTCTATAGTTTTTCGGAATATTTGTGTCACTATTTTTGGGTAGAAGAAAGGTAACTCCTTTGGTCATCCATGCAGGAATTTTAACTGGATCGGTAACCATTTCTTGAAGTTCTTTGGCGAGTTTTTGTGTGCTGTATTTAAATAATATAGCCAGAAGTTAGGAATTTTATCTATTCCTGGAGATTTCCAGTTGTGTGCTTTTTCAGTGCACATTTAACATCTTCTTCTGTGATTCCCGCCCATGTCTGTTCTGGTTTATTTTTCATTCGTTCTAACTCTTGCGCAATCCAATCTGCCTCTTCGTTGTGTTCTTTAGGGCTTTCCCATATTTTTCCCCAGAACTGTATAAACTTCTTCCATTTTAGGGGGACTGTCACTTCAATTCTTTGTTTACCTATTTCCTGTAAAATTTCTTTGCATCGGTTTGAAAGATCTTGTTCTGTCTATAGAATCTTGATCTTTTCTGGTAGCGTCTTATTCTTTGAGCCTTCAGTTGTATTGTTTGCTTTATTTTTTTTTTTAGTTGATAGGACTTCATTTTCATTCCTGATATTGTATTTTCTTTCGACTCTTCTGCCTTTTCTAGTTCTTACATTTACTCCTCTTGCTAGTTCATCAGTACTGATAATTCACTTCTAAGGTGTTCAATTTCTTTTTCTATTTTTCTTTTCCAAGGTGGATCTTCATGTCTGTGAGACTGCCTTTTTTTTACTTTGATGTTCAGTTTATTTGTTGCTGCTATTGCTGATGCATATATTGCTTCATTGAGATTTATATGAGTGTCTTCTTCATCCAGAATCAATTTGAGTGCTGCATTATAGAGCTTAATAGTTTTGAGGTTATGCTTTGTTGGTTGTAATTTTGGGAGTTGTTCTCGTTCCTCCATTGCAATATTCTGTATCTGACTTATATGGCTCATGATTTCATCCTTGGCTTCTTGTATATTAATCTTGTTTTCTGTGAAATAATTCTGTTCGATGAATTTTTGAACTCGTTTTATTACGTCTTGTGACTGACTAAGATCATACCTTTCCAACATTTCTAAATTTTCAGCATTATCTTCACAGTGATTTGTGTGTATTTCGGTTTTTTCATTATGACCTGAGGCTTGTGTGATGTTACTACTTTTTTTCCCGATTCCGGTTCCTTTTCATGTTTTGTTGGTTCATCTATTCTTGTTGCAATTCTTTTTATTTCATTAATTTCAGCCTCTGTCAATCGGTTATTTCGCATGATGTCCCTTCTTACATTGGCTAGTTTATTTTTGTCTATGTACTTTCTAATTGTTTGCCCAACCTTCTCTCGCCAAATGTCATATGTTTGGCGAGTGATGTTTTTCTGAGGTTTGAGTAACGCTTCATGGAATGCAGTCATAACAACTTTGTACTCCTCACGAGACCATTTTATTTTTTTCTTTCCTTAAATTTACGGTTATGGATCTAGCTGGAGAATTTACAGGACCATCATTAGGATTATCCTGGTTGTGGGGACCTGAAGATTCATTCTTTGTGTAGGAGTTTGTTCTATGGCAGATTTTTTTCGACCTCAGGTAGGTTCCCTCCTGAAGGACGGGCTCCCTGTTTATCCACTGGAAGAGCCATACTGGACGTTTTGTTTCTATTTTTTAATTTTCATATTAATCCCACGAGTGACGCACGGGTCCAAAAGTCCACCCAAAGTTGCCCGGCACGTTGAGTAACGGTCTTTTACAGACAGGGTTCCCGAAGCCTGTATCGTTCGCGACCTCATAACGCAGTAGCCATTCACTCCTCGGCACGATTAACACCTTTTGCGGGTTGTTGTTCGAGTTTTCCTTCTCCTAAATGGGTTGCCAAGCAACAATAGACAGAGACACGATTGGAAATCAAAGAGAATGACGCTGGTTAAAAAAAAAAAAGTTTACATTCGTTTGTCTTTGCTGTGAAATTTAAAAATAATTTATTGGCCCATCTGTAAATTCCACGATATTCCTTCTTAGAAAGATTGCATTTTCTTTTCATAAATTCATAAAATGTAATATGTAAATGTAAATTCCGTTATTTTTTAAAGTCGTTGAAAATAGCGTTGTTTAAAAAAAAAAAAAAAAAAAAAAAAACATTCGTTTGTCTTTGCTGTGAAATTTAAAAATAATTTATTGGCCCATCTGTAAAATATTCCTTCTTAGAAAGATTGCATTTTCTTTTCATAAATTCATAAAATGTAATATGTAAATGTAAATTCCGTTATTTTTAAAGTCGTTGAAAATAAAAAAAAAAAAAAAAAAAAAAATGCAATCCTTCTAAGAAAGAACATCGTAGAAATTGTATTGTTTTTACCTGTAATTTTTTTTGCGGGGTGGATATTGAAAACTAAGGGATATGTGAATGAGAAAAAATTAAATAATTGATTAATCTATCAGTATTATTTAAAGGAGAACCAAATAAATTAAATAATAATAATACGAAGAAAAATTCATGCTTACGCTAAAATAGTAAAAATAACAAAATTTCATATGCGTTAAAAAAAAACTTGGAAGAAACAGCCCTCAACGAAACAAAACATCACTACACTAGAGAGTATTTATATTAAATTTTTTTTTTTTTTTTTCCATCACTAGTCCTAGTAACAAAAATAATTGTCTAAAAAAAATTAAAAGTTTACATTCGTTTATCTTTGCTGTGAAATTTAAGAATAATTTATTGGCCCATCTATAAATCCCGTTATTTTTTCAAAGTCGTTGAAAATAGCGCTGTTGAAAAAAATACGCAATCCTTCCAAGAAAGAATATCGTAGAAATTGTATTGTTTTTACCTGTCATGTTTTTTGTTTTTTGGGGGATATTGAAAACTGAGGATATATGAATAAGAAAAAAAATTAAATAATTGATTAATCTATCAGTATCATTTAAAGGAGAAACAAATAAATTAAATAATAATAATACGAAGGAAAATTCATGCTTACGTTAAAATAGTAAAAATAACAAAATTTCATATTAAAAAAAAAAAAAAAACGTTACGTTTGGAAGAGCTTCTTAAAACACGTCATTCTCGTTGTAATCCCAACCGCGTCCTTATTATTATTATTATTATTATTATTATTATTATTATTATTATTATTATTATTATTATTATTATTATTATTATATGGTTAGGTAAGGGAAATTGGAGTAATTGATAGCGGCTTGGGTTGAGGAATCGGAGAGCCGAGATCGACTTCCAGTCGAATCCATTACATTCCCTTACGTGCTAATATTCCTGGGAAAGGCATGAATCCTATTCTTCTCCGCTCCCACCAGCTATGGGTAAATTTCAGGACAGACCGGGTTCTATAACCTTGGATGGCAACTGGTCTACGGCAGAAAGAAATGGCAATATACTGCGGGAAAAAATCTACCTCGTCAGTCATGTATCGAAAGATACATGATCGCCCAAGCGTGTATCACGCATAGCACATAACTGACTGAGTGAAGGAATGTTAAATAATAGTTTCAGATCATTTTTTTAGGGACCTTGTATTTTGGCTCAGACCTTCTGAGGCTGGCCTTTAAGTTTAGATGGTAGAGAAAATAGAGATGTAGATTTTGATTGGCTGAGCCGAACGTGGGAACTTTAGAGAGATATAAAGTTTTTTCAAGGAGTTTACGCGTCGAAGAATGCAGACGTGTTAATTTCATGTACAGAAACTGCTCTCCAGTGGGGGTGACAGGGTGACCCCATGGGCTAGTTAAAAATGTACACGTCGACGTGTTTAATACAATGGGTGAGTCAAAATCCCTTTTGCTGAAGTTCTCATTTTACCTCGGAACAAACCAAATAGCGATCACCCGGCCGAGAGAAGAAAAAGAGGTAGACAACTTTATTATAATTGCCTCAAGGACATCAACTAAGAGAACCCCAGAACGAGGGGTTCATACAACCGGAATATGTTAGTAATGGCGATGTATTTTTGAAATTTGGAAAAAAAGAGAACACGTTTATTAACAAGTAAAAAAAGATAAATGGAAATTTACACGACACATAAAGAGGAAAGAGGGGTTGGAAAATCTGATACTCACAGTTCAGATTGATGCCAAACGGGACAGAAGAAAGCAACGCATACCTAGCGAGCTTGAGTAAATGGTTGATTGCTTAATACGTTTTCTACGGCTTATCAATACTTTGCTGGTGATTTAAAGCCAGGAAAAAGTATTTTTAGACGGTTCCACACGATTTTCATTGCACGTTAAGAAAGATTGGATCAAGTCGAATATTCGAGCAGAAACCCCATAGCCCTTCGATCTATGAAAAAAGCCAGCATACTGTTAACCGTTTTCGAGATATATAATAATCTAACTCGAGATTTGTCGTTCTTATCCAAAGGTACACAGGTTGACCATGCATTCTCTTACAGAATGTTGGTCAATTTCCTCAAAGCTGAAGAAGAGACTCGGGGCGACAGAGATGGTTTCTACAGAAGGATGCTAAGGATATCATGGACCGAGCGTGTGAGCAACGATGAGGTCTTACCGAGTTTGCAAACAAAGAGGAAGCTTATATTTAATATCAGGAAGATGCAGCTGATGTTTCTGGGACACATAATGAGGAAAGAGGGCCTGGGGAATCTGATACTCACGGGTCGAATAGAGAGAAAGTGAGACAAAGGAAAACAACGAGTGACATACCTGGCGGACTTAAGCAAATGGATGACAGAATCTGGACATGGGGAGGAAGTAGAGGAAAGGAACTTGATGAGAGCTCCAAGAGATAGACGGGGTGGAGAGCCATGATCGCCTACGTCCTGAAATTACATGACACATAAAAAGAAACTCACAATAGTTTAGTAAATGAATTGTTAATAAATATCAGAAAATATATATGATTTTACTCTTATTATTATCAATTATATATTTTAATAACCTTTTCCCAAAATATTCGATTCTCACAACTAATACTTAGTGCAGTCTCCTTTGGTATCGATCACTGCTCATAGATAATTTTTATAGACTTCGATAAGTTATTTTTCGATTGTTATTTTCGACCATTCTATCCTACAGATTCGTTCCATATCGTTCAGATGCGATGGCATCTCTTCATGAACAGCAATTTCCAATCCTTGCAGGAAATCTTCCATTTGATTTAGGTCAGGTAATTTAGAATGCCTTTCTATTACTCTAACCTTGTTCTTTGGAAATCACTCCGATATGGTTTTTCGAATTATATTTCGACTCCTTTTCTTGTTGGAAGATGAATTCGCCTTCGCTGGATAACTGACGGTAACAGATATTTTGAAAGAATGGATTGATATTCTGTTGCATCAATATTGCCTCAATCCTGTTGTCTTTTCCGCAAACATGCTGCGCCAAAGAAACTCCATGATGGGCGAACCGCCATTCTTTATTATTGAAATGCTATTTTTTTTACAAAATACGTTTTTCGTTTTTTTTAGCTTTTTTTTTTTTTTTTTTTTTTTTTTTAACTCCAAACACTAAACTTCCTGATTTTGTTCGAACTTTTATTTTTATTTCGTCGGACTTATTTTATATGCCCGGGTGTGGGCGATTAGGGCTCTTCACAACTTGCTGTCTTTTGTCTCAAAGAGGACTTTTTACGACCCCCCCTCCTAGTCTTTGTTCTGTTATCTATTCGCACAAAATATGAGGCTGGGTTGAAAAGTTCATAGGATGACTATGTCAGTTATCAAGGACAGTTATCATGGTACAGTGGATAAAGGCGTTAGTTAGATTCCGTAACAGGACCCAAAAAGTGTAAGTTCAATACTTGGTTAAGGCGGTCATATATCTGTCTATATTACTGAGATGGGGCATTATCTACCCTATTTACATTGTTCGGAGTATCGTCCTCATCTTTGTTGCCATATTTATCACAACGTTTCGGCCGTTGTACGCTCCGGGCTTCTTCAGGTAGTTGGAATGTCGAACTAAACCATTTATTTCGCTCACTGGGGTAGACTGTTGTAGTTCCACGTGCCATGTCTAATGGATGTCATTTATCAGTTATCTCCTGTTAATTTCCCTCTCCATGTTCTCCACTCCTTGCCAGAGAAAAGCAATAAGAACAACGAAAATTTCAGTATGAGTTCTGGCAAAAAAAATGCAATGATAACAGCAAAAATTGCAATATGACCACTGGTAAAAATGGGTGCTGAAGTATAGAACTACTAGAAATTCATACACATATGTCCTCAAGGGCACATGGCACAGTGGATAAAGGCGTTGGTTAGATCAAATGACAGGAACCAAATAGTTGTGAGTTCAATACTTTGTTAAGTTGTGAGTTCTATACCTGGTTAAGGCGTTGGAGAACTTGGAGAGGGGAATTAACAGGAGATAACTGATAAATGACATCCATTAGACATGGCACGTGGAAGTAGAGCAGTCTATCCCAGCAAGCGAAATAAAGGGTTTAGTTCGACATTCCAACCACCTGAAGAAGGCTGGAGCGTATAACGGTTGAAACGTTCTGATAAATATGGCAGCAAAGATGAGGATGATAGTGCGAACAATGTAAATAGTGATCTCTGAGGACTCTTTATTTATTACGAGTCTCGGAAATGTTATCTTTTTCTTTCTGATTGTAAATATTATTTTCCTTGTAATTCGTATTTAACTTAAAACTTCCCCGTTGCTCATATGATCCGCCCATGGTATTCTCAGTATCCGTCGATAGAAATCCATCTTTGTTGCTTCAAGTCACTTCTCTGTGAAGTATTCGTTCCCATGTCGAAGATTAAACCACTACATTCCGGTGCTCATCCGATTGATTTAATATATATATATATATATATATTTAAATGAACGTTAAATAAATCATTTTACATGTTTTCTTCGATGTAGCTTTCTTCCTGTAAACCATCCGTGAAATTCGTTTCGTCTCAACTCTCTAGAAATTGTTCAGACGTATAAATCTGTTTCAGCTTTCTTGAAATGTGTCTGGATATCTTTTACGCTCTATTTCGATTTAACTGAAACCTCTCTTGTGATTCTAGACACTTCTTGTGTGAAAAGCTTCAATGTGGAGGATCTGATTTTCCAAGCATTGATCCGGGGCAAATTCATCTCTATTTACGAACGATCGATACGTTAGTGAGACCGAGGATCGATAAGTTAGTAGGATTAATATTTTATGTATT
Source organism: Acanthosepion pharaonis (assembly GCA_903632075.3). Lineage (NCBI taxonomy): Eukaryota > Metazoa > Mollusca > Cephalopoda > Sepiida > Sepiidae > Acanthosepion > Acanthosepion pharaonis. The sequence goes on along the minus strand of CAHIKZ030000746.1, from coordinate 2,977,556 downwards.
AATAATTTGATTTCGCAAATAACTAGGTTGCCATTTCTTTCTGCGGTAGACCAGTTGCCATTCAAATCTATAGAATCCGGTCTGTCCTGCTATTTACCCATAGCTGGAGGGAGAAGAAGAGGATTCCTACTGTTCCCATGGGTTTTGCACGTAAGTGAATGTGATGGATTCGACTGGAATTCGAACTCGGCTCTCCGATTCCTCAATCCGTGCCGCTATCCGTTTATCCAGCGTAGTCTTAAAAGTCTTGAAAACAATTAGGAATGGTTAGCTATTAAAATAACTATAACCATTTTTCTGTTTTTCCTGAGTCTCTTCTTCATCTCTGAACATCCAACATTCACTACCATATTAGAGAAATGGCAGTATGTAATATTCCGGCAGTTTTTTTTCTTTGGTTTCACCAGGATAAACAAGGCAATAACAGATTAATTTTTTTTTTAATTGTAAAAAATTCCTTGTAAGGATTTTTGAATTAACCCTGCTCAGAACTGAGAAAATATATGGTCCATAAAACCGGACACACTGTTGTTGTTTTTGTTTGTTTGTTTTATCGCGGAGCCTGTTACATTAATGCACCCATGTATATTGTCGAGCTTTTCCTTACTGGTATTGGCTGGTATCAGTTTTTTTTTAGTTCGTTGTTATAATTTGGTCTTACCATTTTCTTTAAGAATAGTTTTGTTATCACAACTTCTTTCTCGTTGAATAGTCTTTTAATATTTTCGTTTTAATGGTACTAAAAATTGTAATAATTATACTTATCATGAATTAAAGAATATCATTATTATAATCATAAATTCTATGCTCCACTAACTTATTAATTCTTGACATAATAATCCCCTCAACTCTCCGTCGTTTAATCAATTAGATTCGATCTTTTCCCTTAATTAACCTAAAATATTAATTCATCCCAAAATATTAATTTATTCCAAAATAAAAAGAATTTAAATTTACTAAAATCCACACCAAATTCTCTCAGAACGACGCCCTTCCATTGCACTCCGGTGGGGTTGACTTTTGCGATCACCTCAGATGTGGACGACTCGGGTGCGCTATTTTCATGTTTGGGGTCTACCACGATAAACAAAGCAAAAACAGATTTCTAAATTTTTTTTTTTTAAATTGTAAAGAATTCCTAGTAAGTACCTCGAATATCATCTGTACTCACGAAATGTGAATAACTCCCTGATTTTTGGTCATTTTTCATTCTGGGGGTTGGAATCGTTGCGAGGCAAGTTAAATTTAAAATTTATAATTTTAAAAGTGTGCCAAAAATTTAATAAAACAAAACAAATTTTGATTTAAAATTTATAATATCTTGGGATGAATTATTATTTACGATGAGTAACTTTACATTATTTGAGGGGAATTAACAGAAAAAAATCCCCAAACTTTACCGAATTGATTTAATCGTCCCACGAGTTTCTTATGTTCATTGTTAATTTAACCAATTTGGGTTTATGGGCCGACACACAAGATTTATTTCCTTAATTATCGTTTATAGAAATTTTGATTTAAAATTCGGAGTTTTTAAAGAGTGCCAAAAATTTAATAAAAACACAAAATTTAAATAATTTCTTGGGGTGAATTAATATTTGCGATGAGTAACTTTATATTATTTGACGTAAATTAATAGAAAAAATGCCACTGGATTTCACGTGCATTGCTTAACTTTTATTATCATTTTTCTTTTGGTGATGTTTAAATAAAAATCAAATCTTGGCAGTACGCAAAATTTAATAAACAATAAAAGAGCGACAATAATTATTACAATCTCTTTAAGATAATCTTTGATGTGTGCTCTCTGATAAGCTTAATTAGAGCAATAACAAACTCCATACAGAGGAGGGCATGTTTTAACCAACCTAATGAAATATAGATATATATGTGTGTGTGTGTGTGTGTGTGTATAGTCGACTCTCACGTCGAATTCGACGTATGAGGGTCAAGCAGATCAGTTCCCAGGAAACCGACATCCGACAACAGCACATGAGATTTGATTATAGTGGTGAAGGTTTCGTGCAAGACCAGCCACACTTTTTGAAGGGCCGAATTCAGAGACCTGGTGCACTAAGGGCCACAAGGTCCCTAAACGACCCTCCGAAGGTTTTGAATTCAGAGTTGTCCTTCTCCTAGACCAGTTGCCATCCAAGGCTATAGAACCTAGTCTGCCCTGTTATTTACCCATAGCTGGAGAGAGAAGAAGAGGATTCATACCTTTCCCAAGGGTATTAGCACGTAAGTGAATGTAATGGATTCGACTGGAATTCGAACTCAGTCGAAGCCGCTATCCATTACTCCACCGTGCCTAATAAATGTGCCCAAATGTCCGACAAATCTGAAGGAAAAAGATAAAAATCCTTAGACACTTAAATTTAATTCATATTTGAAATCAGTCCAAGTTATTGGAACACACTTTAGAATCATTTCCGTGCGAAAATAAGGATGTCGGAATAAAGTTGATTTAAAAGAGAATGTGATTCTTTTGTTCCAAACCAATCGATAGGGTGATTTTCTAAGCGTAGCTTAGATGTGGCACAAGGCCGAAAGTATGAGGCACTAAGTGAGAATCGAACGCACTATTCAGTCGTAACAGATCTGGCGAGAGAAGCTTGCTAACCATTACCCCACCTCGAACTACCACCAAACCAGTCGATATATAGCTTATTCAAAGATCAAAAATAATAATTTTATTCAAGTTTTAACGATACCCAAACATTATATATATATATATTATATATATATATATATATATATATATATATATATATATATATATATATATATATATATATATATATATATATATATATATATATATATATATATATATATATATATATATATATAAATATATAGAAAATAGGAAATAGAACTGGTTAGGTAGATCCAAAGTTCCTTAGTATTTTAGTTATTATTTTTAAAAAATAGTGCTCGATACAAATGTAGAGCATAAATATAATTATTTATTTAAAAATATGATTCCAACTCGCGACATAAGAGGTCTCATGTTTCAGAACAAGAGCCGAAAACTTCAATATAATTATTTGAATTAAATTGAGTTAAAGTAAGCTCTTTTCCATCTTCAAGCGAAATTTTTTTGGAATAACTTATTTCAGAAATTTACGTTTTTTAATAATTGAAATCAAAATTTCCATGGTAACAGCTAGGGCGAATTGTTTAAATTGGGTAGGCGTGTGTTGGGTGTTAATAAGTATCAGTATAGAGTTAATTTCAGGGTAAGGTGGGGGTGTCTAAATTTGAAACGGAAGATGTTTTAGCCTAGTCTGGCTTACGTGTCTGCGGAGATTTATTTATTTTTTTTTTTGTTTCTTTATGAAAGGGATTTGTGTTATATTATATATATATATATATATATATATATATATATATATATATATATATATGAAGATAATCCCGTTGCTTTCAATTTTATTACTGCAAATAAACCTTATACGTTATTGCGTGAGTCAAATTTGAAGAGTTTAGAGGATATCTTCGTTTTAACCGTGAAGAAAATAAAGAATTCCTTTTTAATATTCAAAAGTAATTACAGTTAAATCAAGTAACGTAATGATAGTAGCAAACAAATTGTTGAAGTCTCTAATGTTTAAGACAAGTCCGGAGTCGAGCAATAAAAAAAGACACATTTTCGAGACGATGTTGAACAAATTTGATTTCGCTGGGGACAGTGGATTTAGCGAAAAATCTAACTTACTATGGTGCATTCACTTTGCACTTATGCCATTAGCAGAAGCATTAATCTATCTCTTCTCCTCCTTAACTTTAGATTAATTTGCAAAATAGACTGGAATCTCTCGTTTTGCGAGAGAGTCAGTCAAGAGAAACCACGCCATTACGTTTCCAACGAACTCATGTCAATTCACAGATAATTAAGAAAAGCCATCTGCAAAGAGTTAATATTTACCCTCATCCAGAAAGGACCTGGCATTAAAAAATGGTAAATTTATAATGTTTTATCAACGCAAATGACGAAAAAACCGCCTTTCTAAAATACGTTCTTTCACTCACTTCCAGTAGCCTCTTGTGTCTTATTGACATTATCACCTTGCTTAGGGTGATTTGATTAAAAATGATACATTTTGGCAGAATTATTTTTATTTGAATTAAAGATGTGATTTGTTTTAATCGTGGGTAGAATAAACAGAACCTATCTCTTGGAGCCGTCTTGAGCATTTCCTGATTACTTCAAAGATTGTAAGAAATTTACTTTATCAAAGATCCAGATAAATATAATTCAAAAAATGCAGAAATGGTAAAACTTTTATTTGCGGCGACTTGTTGCCACTTATCAAACATTTCATCGCTAAGTAAAATAGAGCAGGTATTAATGAGAAAATGTTGTCGACGAACACTTGAATCTGATTTTCATTAGAGAAATATATCAAAGAGATCTACAGCGATCCAAAAAAGGTAATAATTGGTTGGTCTAGTGAATATGATGGGTGGAGAAGAACAGCCTAACAGAATTTCAAAATGTTTCGTCTGTTATTCCTGCTAGAGGAAGTCTTGCATTGTCATGGGAAAGAAGTTGTTTTTTTCTATTTATTTTTTTATTAACGAGTCCAGGGTTCTTTTGGAGCAAACATTTATAGACACATCTGCGGCTTCTAGCGATATAAAACTACATTCAGTGTTTCAATGCAATATCTCCGCAAAGGAAGACAAAAACAACAACAATAACAACAACAACAATAAAAATAGTAATAATAATAATAATTAGGAATTATCAAGCACATATACTAAAATATTGTGTCAGCCCAAAATGCAGATTCTGTGATAAATATCCAGAAACGATTGATCATCTTGTATCAGGTTGCACGATATTGGCACCCACTGAATATAAAACCCGGCATGGCAGAGTGGACCAATATCTGAACTGGAAAATCTGCAACTTCTACGGGATGGAAACTGAAAGGAAATGGTATGAACACCACCCAGATCCGGTTACGGAGATTGGACCTGTTACAATTCTATGGGACTACACAATACACACTGACAGAACAATCAAGGCCAACCGGCCAGATATTGTTATTAAAGACCACAAACAAAAACGGTGCCTCCTTATTGATATGGCAGTCCCTGCTGACTGCAATGTATCTTTGAAGATATTCAAAAAAGCTGTCAAAAATACAAGGACCTTGAAATAGAAATCTCGAAAATGTGGCATATGGAAACATCAACAATCCCTGTTGTAGTTGGAGCCCTAGGACTGGTTGGAAAAGATTGCAGTAGACTAATTGAAGGGATTCCCAAAGTCCATGCCTCAAGGAGATACAAAAAAATTGTTCTGACAAGTACAGCCCACGCTTTACGAAGGATTTATCTATGTAATATATATATATATATATATATATATATATATATATATATTTTTTTTTTTTTTTTCTGTCAGTGGAAAGTGTCATGATGCCATTTCTAACCTTAGGTCCCTGGGCGGGACCCGGAAAGAAATATGTAAACGCCGGAAATCAAAGAAAATAATAATAATAATAATAATAATAATAATAATAATAATCATAATAATAATAATAATAATAATAATCATAATAATAATAATTTCTGTCAGAATAATAATAATAATAATAATCATAGAATTCACCATAAGAAAATGAAAGAAATTTACTATAGAAGGGTACGACTGGTATTAAAACTGAATTGAATTCTCAGAACAGAATTATGGCCATTAATAACCTTGCCATCCCAGTGGTCCAATATAGTTTCAACATCTTGAACTGGACTCTAAATGACATCAGACAAATGGATTCTAAAACAAAGAAAGCTTCTTTTCTAAGTATAAGATGCATCATCCAAAGGCTGATGTAGACCGTCTATACATACCCCGTAAAGAAGGTGGAAGAGGTCTTATTCAGCTAGAATTGTCATACAAGACAACAACTATTGGCTTACTAACTAATGGAAACAACAAATGACTGGATGATAAAATTAGTGAAACAACATGAAAACAGAAAGAAAAAATATTCAATAATAAAAGAAGGCAGTAAATACAAACAACATTTACATTTAGTAGATTCTGTAGTAAATCAAAACAGAATAAGAACCAACTATTGCAGCAAAAGATATGAAAAAAGAAAGCCAAGGATAAAGCCCTTGAACAGATGAAACAACGCTGGCAAGACAAACCTCTGCATGGCAATATCCAGAACGTAAATAAACCCAATGTTGATAAAAGTTAATACCATCGATGGTTACGAGCATCTGGATTAAAGTCTGAAACTGAAGGCTTTATTCTTGCAGCGCAAGACCAGAGTTTTTCACTAGGAATTTTCAGGCAAATATCATACATAATAATGTGGATCCAAAATGCAGGTTCTGTGACAAATACCAAGAAACAATAGACCATCTAATCTCAGGATGTTCTATACTTGCCCCAAATGAATATAAAAATCGTCACGATAGAGTGGGGCAATACTTACACTGGACAATGTGCAAACACTTTGGAAAATGTGTAAGCAAACACTGGTATGAACATCGGCCAGCGCCGGTTACAGAAATAGAAGATGTCACCATTCTATGGGATTATACCATCCACACAGACAGAAAAAATTGAAGCAAATAGGCCGGACATTATTGTCAAAAACCAGAAAAGAAAAAACTTGCCTACTAATTGATATGGCTTGTCCAGCGGATTGTAACATAGCAACCAAGGAATTTGAAAAAACTATCAAAATACAAAGACCTGGAAATTGAAATAGAAAAAATGTGGAAATTGAAAACAAGAATAATACCAGTGGTAATAGGTGCACTTGGAATTATAAAAATGGAAAAAACAACACATTGAAAGAATCCCTAAAAGACATACAAAAATTGTCTTATTAAGTACAGCACACACACTAAGGAGAACTTTGTCTATGTAACGCTAGCAACTTCATCGGAGATAAAAAAAAAAAAAAAAAAAAAAAAATTAACATGAAATGTGGCCATAACAACACACCACGACCTGCCTTAGGTCTTTCCGCAGACTTGGTAGGTAGTGTGTCCATAGCAGAAATAATAATAATAATAATAATAATAATTTATAGGAAATAAAAATAGATCTAACAAGCATTGCCCATACGGTTCGAATACCTTTGTCCATTCCAATTCTATTTTTAATAGCTGTCTTTTGTTTAATTAAAAAGAAACAAAAGAAAATGGCTACCTTGTCTTGCCGCAGGTCATTGATTATGTGCCGGTATGTGATTACAAAACAAATGCAAGTCAAAAAGATTTTTATAATAATATTAATAAAAATAATACTAAAAATCTTTCCGAGAATACTGATTTTAAGATTTAATTTTTGATTTATCTGTACATATTAATAACTCAGATGGATCATCTAGAGCAGATCAATAAGGAATGCGATTTTATCGTAAACGAAGGAAAAATTCTCATCATAGAAATTTTCTTTTTGAATTTGTAGGTCTGATGAATTGGATCGTGATTTCGATTCCAATGTAATAAATTATAACCATGGAATATTAGTGTTTAAGTCTTTTTATTATATATATATATATATATATATATATATATATATATATATATATATATATATATATATATGTGTGTGTGTGTGTGTGTGTTTGTGTGCGTGTGTTTGTGTGTAAGTTTCAATCTATGAAACCATGATTAATCTGAAGAAGTCTCTCGAGGGTCGAATCTCGTAAACTAAAATTTTTTCTCCTACATTCTATCATTCAATTACCTACTCTTAGCCTCATATATAGACTTCGATATTTTATCTTCCATATTTAAGTTACTTTTCCATACCCTTAACAAATCGACGAAACAATTGCCTTAATATTCTACCGATATAATATTAAGATTGCTGCTATCCAACGCTAACCTTAAGCTAAACCTTCTAAATTGCCAACCTGCTCGCCAAACACTTAACGAGAATTCCAGTCACTAACATATTCAACTGTTGTTTATGTGAACAAACCGCCCCACGGCAGATTCATTATATCAATAATTGTCACTGGCTGTCTGCATATTAATCTTCAGACTTCATTGCTCAGTTGATATCTATCTGAATGTTCGGTATATTCGAAATCGGGCCTTAATAGCATCAAATTAACATATGCCTCTACCTGTTCTTTTATCCGCCGGCAGTTGTTCGCTGGCGCAGGGAAAAGCGTGTTCCTGTCCGTGGCAGGAACCTCATTCCTCTCTCCCGTGAGATTGACTGTTTAACCCGTCACTCATTATGCAGCAACATTTCTAGATAGGAACGGCGGCAATTGGATGGTCACTTGACGGGGACAGCGCTATCAGGTAAGAACAAACCTATGTGCATGCACACGAATCTAAAGAACCTTCGCCGATGACGACATCGGGGGTGATTAGCGTTTAAGCAGCGGGAGAAAGCATATTGCCGGCCCGGAACGGACTATAGATAATATTGTCGAATAATTTAGCCCACTTTGTCTGTGTAGGTTGGCGCTTTGTCATTAATTATTTTGTCTGCCGAGAAATGGATGCATACAGAATAGCAGAGTACAAAGAAATAGAAAAAAAAATTCGTTAGAAACAAAGAAAAGAGAGCTGAAACGTTACGTGATGCCTGTCTTCCTATATGGCAGTGACTGCTGGAAAATCTCCTCGAAGATGAAGAAGAGACTTGAGGCAACTGGAAATGTGGATTTACAGAAAGATGCTGAGGAAAACATAGACCGAATATGTGAGCAACAACGGAGTTTTAGAAGAAATGGAAACAAAAAGGAAAGTTATACTTAACACCAGGAAGAGACAGTTGGAATTTCTAGATACATAATGAGGAAAGAGGGCTTGGAAAATATGATACTAACAGGACTGACTGAAAGCAAAAGGGGCAGAGGAAAACAACGCCTAATATACTTACTGACCTTGAGTAAATGGATAGCGGACCAAGGTTCAACACAGGGGTCGGCAACCCCAGGACCACATCCGGCCTGCAGATAATTTTTGTCCGGCTCACCAACGTAATAGCTGGATACTGATTATCTATGAGTATAGATACAATTGTTCATTTTAACGTTTCGATCCTTGGAAAAGTACGTGTGTATTCTCCTCAGTGTTTTTCATTTGAGTTTGTTGTCTGGTGGTAAAACAACTGTAGGTATCTGTATTTGATAATAAATAAAGTTTATTTATTTTTTTATGATAAATATTGTTAAGTATTATTACAATTAGAAATTAAGTTGGTTTAATAACAAATGACAACCCTGATAAAATACCATTATTAGATATCGTGTTTTTATCACAGTTTATTCACAATTATCATATATTATCATATTACTGTGTTTACATATATGTCTGCTATTATTGTTTCGTCACCATATTGATTTCTTTTATTGTCTTTCATTTCCAGAAGTCATTTCCAGAAGTCATTTCCAGAAGTCATTTTTTGTCTAAAAAAACAAAAAACAAACCCACGGAAACGGAGAAAAGAAAAGTACATTTTGAGCGCCGATATTTTAACGAAAGCTAGATACTTAGCCATTTTGTCATTGAGCACTTCAGAAAATGCGTTTGTCAATAAAACATCGCCGTTAAGAAAGTTTAAAATATTAGCCGGTAGTAAAATAAGAAACATTGTTTAAATACACTATTTACATTGTTCGGACTATCCTCCTTATCTTTGTTGCCATATTTATCACAACGTTTCGGACGTTGTACGCTCCGGCCTTCTTCAGCTGGTTGGAATGTCGAACTAACCTTTCATTTCGCTCGCTGGAGTAGACTGTTCAAATTTCATGTCTAATGTATGTCAGTTATCAATTATCTCCTGTTAATTCAATCTCCAAATTCTCCACTGCCTTAACTAATCACACAAATTTAGACTTACGATTCTTTGGTTCCTATCACTGGATCTAACCAACGCCTTTATCCACTGTGCCATGTATCCTTGGCACATCAGTGTATGAATTTCTGGGACTCATAAACTTCTTCAGCATCCATTTTTCCAGTTCTCATATTGCAATTTATGCTGTTATCATTTCATTTTTTTTTTTTTTACCAGACATGATATTGCAATTTTCGTTGTTTATTGCTTTTCTCTGGTAAGGAGTGGAGAACTTGGGGAGGGGAATAAGCAGGAGATAACTGATAACGGACATCCATTAGACATGGCACTAGCACAGTCTACCTCAGCAAGCGAAATAAAGGATTCAGTTCAACATTCCAAACCCCTGAAGAAGGCTGGAGTGTACAACGGCTGAAACGTTGTGATAAATATAGCAACAAAAATGAGGACGATAGTCCGAACAATGTTAATAGTGTACATAATGCTCATTTCAGAAATATGGACAGATATTGTTTAAATAATATAACATTTAGGTCTTTTTTTTCTCTCTAAAACCTCCAGACCAAGGCAGCTTTCTGGGCGGAGGCGACCTGAGGTCGAGACAATATATTATAGTACGTTTGATATGATGGCACCTCTCCGAGATATTACATAGCTTTCTGGCCGACTTTCTGCAAAAGGTTGTCGACATCTGTTTTAGGAAAAATAACAAAAAGGCAACACTTATTAAGAGCTACAAAGGATATGAAATCGTGGAGAACCATGATCGCTTATGTCCTGAATGGACACTGCATATAAAGAAGAATATGAAATACAGCTGTTTTGTTTCTTCCTGAAGTTCCGACATGAGACAAGAAATCTTATTTATCGGGGAATAAGAAAACAATGTAGTCAAAGTAATGAAAGGTAATATTTTGAGGACCTTCAGGACGTGGGCTATCATAGCTCTTCAGGAATTCCTATACTTCTTAGCAACATTTGTCTTTTTTATTATATATCCCATTCCCTTTACTTGCCATCCATTTACACAATTTAGGTGACTCGCTGTCTCCATTTTGCTTTCAATATGCCCTGTGGATGTTATAGTCTCCAGGCCCTCTTTCTTCATTTTGTTTCCTGTTTCTTGTGCCTTCAGTCCGCCATGTGAGTGTCAACAGTTCCGGGCCGATGATTTATAACACTACTGAACTCTATTTTGAGCAATAAGAATGTATTACTACTCTCCAAGCTTAACAATAGAATCGTGATGAATTCGATTATAAAAGAAAATGACACGTTCATCATTAATTAATCATACTTAAGAATCGGAAGCTTATGAATGACTGAGATAAAGTTCAAACATATATATATATATATATATATATATATATATATATATATATATATATATATATATATTCAGGATAATTTTCGAACTGATTCAACATGATCTTCGCCCTCTCTAACCTTCTATCTTTCTGTCCTGGAGTAACGAATTGTCTCACACGTTTCGCGTACGATTTCCTTTTAAAATCTGTTTTCATTGCACTTTGAACTGTAATAGCTGCAACTACTCTCTCACGGGAGAAACGTCTTATGGATTGAATTGGATATTTTTTTAATTGATATCCTTAGCTCTAAGTTAAAATGATGATCCCTCTTACTGCTGTGACCTCTTGATCCCGTTTTCCTCTCAACTGTTCCCTCTTGTTTAAAATTATTCACCATTCTCTAGTTGGGTGTTGAATAGACTTTGAAGATGGAAGCTAGAGTATGAATCTTGGTACCATTACTAAAGGCCTGAATGATCTTTTTCCTCTCCCCATTGCTCAGTTGGAAAAACATAGTGGGGCTGACACAAAGCAATTTTAACATGTTCCTTTTATCTGAATACCCCAGAGAGGTTTTTAGTGATTCTTACGACAAATGGTGTCAAGATGGCTAAACGTCTTTTCTGAAAACCTGGTAAAAAGTAACTCAATTAGTTTAGTGGTTTCTTAGATATTAAAGATGCTGTTAGAAGGTCAATTACGCTGTGACACAATTTGAACACTTTTGCTGAGCAAAGAGTAACCCCCCAAACTGGGGTCAAAACTCTCTAAAAGTATAAACATTTTTACTTAATATTTCCAAAGCTCCCAAGAAAATTAAATTTTGGCATTAAATGACCCATAAGTAATTGATATGCCGTTAAGCAAAACAACTCTAAAATCCAGACCGTAGAGAAGATTAAAGGTAAACGTTTTATCCTATCTCGCAAGAAGTCGGTGTAACTTAACTGAACATAAAAACAGGATATTTGTGGAGAGACATGATGGCTTACTTGCTGAAAGGGCATGTTATTATTTAAAAATATATATATAATGTACCGTTATTTATTTTTGTATATATTTATATGATATTAAATGATTTAAACTCTTTCTTGATGAACGTACCCCAGATCGTATGCACATGGTGATTTTCTAAGCGCAGCTTAGATGTGTTACAAAGCCGAAAGCGTGGTGCATCTAAAATGAATCGAGCTCACGAATTGAGCGAGACAAACTTGCTAACCATTACCCCAAGTTGAGGTACCCCCAGGTCGTATAGATATATGATTATCGAAACACGAGCGCAGGATTGCAGTAGATATATCTCCTGATTGTGTGCTGATAGCGTAACTTTTTATCAGCGCAGAATGTGGAATGGCCAACCCAAGTTCAAATTTATTCTAATCGATTTGGTTGTCAATCGTCATTTAAAAACGCTGAAAAATCACAGTGTCAACCCCATTTTATTGTAACTGTCAGCTTCTTGTTTCAAAAACCGTATACTCATGCTGATAGCATTTTTTTCTTTAATTTGTAAGCACCAATTGTCACGCCCCATCTCCAGCCATCTTCACAAGCATTTGACGATCGATTTTCGCATCATGAAACTGACAGTTACGCTCAAGTGCTTTTAACGACTGCGATTTCAAACGTTTTGTAAGATAGATTTTAATATTTAAAATATATATTTTGAAACGTTTGAAACAGTGGCAACACGTCATTGCAAATAATAGAGAATATATAATTGGATAGAATATAATTGTACGATGATAATGTCGGGCAGTTGATTGACGAGAACAAATCTCCATCAAAACTGACAACAAAAGCTGAGCTCAATGAAAAAAGTTAATGTTGTGCGTGTGTTAGGCTCACCGAGATAAGATTTACAGCACAATGAAAAATTAAATGTAAATTTATACATATGGAAACGATAACGTGTCGACAATTGGTTAAAAACCGCACTGCAATCGTCAATAGGAAAATATTCTTCTCTTCCATGCAAGACCGACTACAGTGAGGATAACGAGGGGAAAATGTGGAAATCGGTTGGTCTGTTTTACACCATCCGCCATATTTATCTAACTTTGCAGCGACCGATTGCTACTTTTTTCTTTCGCATCAAAAAGTTTTGATGACGATGACTTCTATAGAAAACCAGAATCGAATTTTTACTCAAAGGATATGAAAGAACTACCTGATAAGTGGCAACACGTCATTGCAAATAATGGCGAATATATAATTAAATACAATGTAATTGCATTTTATTTTGTGAAGAATAAATTTGAAAACAAACGGACATTATTCATGATTCACACTAATGTTTTGCAGTTCATTTTCTTTCAATCTAAGAAATACTATGATGGCAATTTCTTCTTTTTTTGCCTAACCTCTTGATTGGACATGATAAAACATCGAATTATTTCATATCCAGAGATTCTTAAAATAAATATTCTCTAAAAGAGTTTAGCTATTATTATTATTATTATTATTATTATTATTTTCTTTGATTTCTGGCGTTTACACATTTCTTTCCGAGAGTAATTCAGTTGTCTGTTATGATTAGTCTTACTCTTATGTCCATCGTCTTTTCATGTTGAATTAAATATAGTCTAATGTTAATTATGTTTTATGAATATGTCCTGAAGATGGTCTACTAGACCGAAACGTCCGACGTTGACATTATATTAACATTAAAACAGCATAATTGCATATTAGGATTTTTTTTGTTTTTTCCGTATGTTTTTCTTCATATATATATATATATATATATATATATATATATATATATATATATACACAAATAATAAATAAAACAAAAAATATGTCACAATAGGAAAATTATCAACAAACCACACGAACAAATTAAACCCACGTGCAACTGCAGAATAAAGAACGAATGTCCCTTAAACGGAAATTGTTTGCAAAAAAACGTAATATACCAAGCCACGATAAAATCACCAGATAATGAAGAACAAGTATACATAGGAGTAACTGAAGGACCCTGGAAACAAAGAAATTATAAACACAAAACATCTTTCACAAATAGTAAATATGCGAACAGTACAATGCTTTCTAAGTATATCTGGGAAATTAAAAACAAAACGCACATCACACCAAAAATATCTTGGAAGATAAGGAAAAAAAGCATCGGCCTACAACAACCAATCAAAAACTTGCAAACTTTGCTTGGAGGGAAAATAGCTATCATTACTTTCCCAGACCAAAATAAGTTATTAAATAAAAGATCCGAGCTCATCTCAAAATGCAGACATGAAAATAAATTTTTACTACGTAACCTAAAAAATAAAAAACGGAAAAAATAAAATAAAGACAAATAAATATACTAATAAAAAAAATTGAAATAAAAAACAAATAAATAATATATTGCTTAAAAAACGAAAATATACAAGTAAAATAAGTTGACCTAAATTCACCCAAGTAAATAAATAAACAAACCAATCCCAAATAAAGATAATCAATTAAAACCTGTTCCCGCCAAAATAATAGCTAGAATGAACCACAACAATCAACCCCAAAATTGAACAAATAGCTTTAATTAAACTCTCAAACCAAACCAAAACTGTTAAATAAGTGATATAAACAAATTTTTACTACGTTAACTAAATAAATAAATAAAATAAGAAACAAAAAATAAAAACAAGCAATATAATTTGACCCAAATAAATAAACAAACGACTTCCGGTAAAATAACCGCCATAATAGAATACCCACAATGCACCACTAACCCGTATATATTTAAATAGCCGAGAAAAATAACAGCATATGTGGCTTGACGATTGCATATAGCATGAAACAGACTGTCGCCTCTAAGTGTTGACTTCTATGTTCACTTTTATATATTTACACGCTCTATCTCTGATATTGAGCACTTTATTCCATAAATATAGCATACATTAAGACTATATTTCTTTATATATATATATATATATATATATATATATATACGTGATAGCCTTCTCCTAAAAGGATGACTTGACAGATAAAGGTATCTCTGACACCCAGTGAGCTTATTCCGCCTTCAAACATCAACCCAAGTATTTCTACATTCCAGTGAGAAGTAGACCCAGTCGTTCCTCAGTTGGCTATGGTCGCATGTCCTTGTTAAACGCGGGACTGTAAAGGCACCTCAGGATTCATAGAGACAACCCTTCAACAAATTATGGTCATTTTGTTGTGTAGGTCTGCTTGTATGTAATGTATGCAGCAAAGTCTGCAAGGGTAGCTAGGGACTTTCGAGACATTTGAAAACCCATAATATTCTCCCACATGAGAGGCCTAACCTACAGGTTGAAAACGGATTTAGTTTGAAATCTTTGCAATAAACTATGTAAATTTCTTACCGGCCTAAATGTCATTGACAATATCAGGTTCTTAAAAAAAATCAGATATAAGTCAGGTACGTAGTATAGTAGTAGTATAGCTGGCCACGCATATTCGAGAATACCCGTCTACTAGGGTCGTCCTGGGCATGACTATAAACTAAATCCGCGTCCTAGGTAAGACGATAATCTACGTCCAACAGCAAGGCCTCTGATCAGGTTTTGAGGAGCGTGGAACCATCTTTTAATTGCTGGTGTTCCCAGGTCCACTCTGACCCGATTGGTAGCACCTGTTAGGCTCCTAGCTATGGGCAAATCGTTGACCCCCAAACTGAGGTCAAAACACAATGAAAATGTAAAAATAGTTTTAATACCAGAAATACATTGTAAAAAAAAATATTACTACCTACACATTATTTTTCTAGGAAAAAAACATTACCAGCAATAAAAGTTGTCGGCATTAAATAATTCGTTATGGTTGATATGCCGTCGTCTAGGGCGGCTAGCCAAACCTTGTTGTAGACGCTTGCTCAGGCGCATTTGTGTTTATTCAACACCTACAGAGCCCACCTTGTGGTTTGTACAGCAATTATGCTTTGCAGACTTTTCTGGGAAATAGTGTGTTATTTAGCGTGATCAATAATTTGAACAAGGCCCAGCACACTCAATCCCTCGGCTACGATGGCTTGTAACTTCATGCAAGAAGTCTGATTACATCAGAAAATCTCCTTTCTGAAAAATCGTCAATGGTGGTATTCGAACACAGGATTCATAGTCAGAATGCGAAAGTTCTAACCACTTGACCACGCGCCCATTAGTCAGGTGCGTATGACAGTTCCGAAAACTCATTCTGTATTGTTTTGATGAGAAACGAACTCCCGAATTTGTCAGTAAGATCGAGGCCATGACTGAAAACGATCCCGCCAAATAAATCAGTTCTATAGCCAGGGAAGTAATGCTGCCCAGGGTAAAGAGGGTGGCTGCCGGAAGACCCTATATCTGGCAACAGGAATTAAGCAGTAACTTCAAGCAACCGTAATGTTATTCTACAGAAGGATGCTTAGGACTACCAACACCTGAACATGTGAGCAATACTTAAAATCAGAAAGAGACAATTGACATTTCTAGGACACATAATGAGGAAAGAAGATTTGGAGAATTTAATTTACTCAAGACATAATGAAGGTAAGAGGAATAGATGAAACAAAAAAATAACCTTCTTAAAGAACTAGTATAAACTGTTGATAAAGATGAATTTTTTTTTAATCATTTTCACCCCAAGCAAGGCGAGAATGCCACTAGTACGCAGGGGGTTACAGAGAGTGAAAATGAATGTGAAGACTGAGTATAGGGATGAATGGAAAAAAAGATTATCAGGATACATGAAGACAGAAGGTGGCATTTGACGTTGTATTTAAGTGTTTGAAGATTTTAATTATCAGGGGAGCAAGTAAACGGAAGTGAGTTCTAAAGACAGGAAGTGCGAGAAAAGAAACTGCTAGGATAGAAGTGGCGGTTGCCTTTAACTTTTTCAACAGTAAAAGGGTGGGACCTAGATGCCAATCAAGTGGCATGCTTAAATTCATGTAGTCGGGGTACCAGGGAAAAAAGCTTGTCGGAGAAACTGCCATGAAAATATTTGTAGAAAAGACAGCGATAAGCCACACTGAGTTAGTAACTGAAGTCGAGATGCCAAGTCAGGATTTATTACGTTACAGATGAGGAAATATCGCAAAAAAAAAAATAAACACTGCCAAGAATTACAAGGAACGAGAAATTGTGGAGGATCATAATCGCCTACGTCCTGAAAGGACATGGTAAACAGTAAAAGAATGTATGATAGTTATTAGACTATATGATGCATTCGACAGAGGAGGGGCGTATTCAACATTTGATCATTTTGCGGCAATACGCGCTTAAAGGTTTTAGGCAGTTTTCATCAATATTTCTTTTTATGGTTAGTCATAAGGAATTGTAAATGTAGAACTACCTTGCACTTAAGTAAAATAAAAACAATAATAATATTTCTTAAGAATTTATTACAAGAAATAAAAAGTTTTACGGAAACATTGTTGACAATTATGTATTTAGTTACATAACATATAAATAAAAATAATATATATTTTGATGCTATATTCGATTTGTTGTTAGGTATTTTTCATTTTCTCCTTTGTTATTGGCAGCATTTTAGAAGACTTTGTCTTCAATGCTAAGCTTTTTAACATGAACAAACTGGAACTATTTCGTTTACGCTTTGTTACCTCTCTTTTCCATTGCTGTTTTTATATCACTTTCTTTCAGTCATTTTGATGAGCAATAGCGAAATTTATTTATTCCACTTCAACAATAAATCCTGTAAAAATAAATATTTTGAATTAATATAAGACTAAAAACAAAATACTTTTGACAAGAAACCTTAATAATTTTACTATAATTATGTAACAATTATGTAATGATATTCCGCAGACAAATCTACGGTTTATATCACCTCATCTCATTGCATAGTTATGAACTATAAACCTAAATTGAGCTTGAAATATTTTGTAATTGTCGCTATTTTTTTCTGAAATACTTGAATATAATATAATGAATATTTTGCAGAGAAAAAGAAAAGCAATTTTCCGATTTTTTGTTGAATACGCCCCTCCTCCGCCGAACGAGTCATATACTGTATGAGTTCTGCAATAAATCAATTCGAGAAAGATGTCGATAAAATAGAAATAAAATATGGGAAGGAGTCAGACTAGGAAATACGACTTCAGTTAAACTATTGATAGCAGGTCTTGAAAGTAGCTTTTGAAAATGAACTGGGAAGATAAAACGAAGATATTTAACCCGTCTACGATTTGCTAACGACATTTTACTATCAGCAAACATTGAACGAAATGCAAAGAATGTTAAATGGACTGAATAAGGAAATATTAATGTACGAGTGTCTTTCAAAAATTTCTAGGCGTCACCCAGAAGGAGTTGTAGAAACAAGACAGATTTTCACTATTTTTGAATGCAGCCTCCTTAACACTAAATGCAGTTGATACTACGATACTTTAGCACAGTAGAAGGTGGCGTCCTGATCATCCCAAAACACCTGAAGAGTACATATGATCTCAACCTTGTTTCCAAAATATCGACCATGCAGTTAGGATTTGTATTTAGGAAACAGGAAGAAGAGATATAGGTAGTGAGTAAATAGGCATGGGATAGCAATTCAACGCCACAGTTGGGGGACTCAGCTATTGCAACTTGAGCAGTGTGAACGGGCACGTTGTCCTGCAGCAAGAGTACACCTCCCTCAGCTTCCCTCTGCATTTCCACTTCATTCAGTTGTCCTAATTCTGATGCATCCATTAATAGTTACCCCCTTTTCCAGGTGGTCTATCATGATTACGCCTTCAGAATAAAAAACAAAAAAAAAAAACAAACAGAAGCCATCACCTTTCCAACATGCGCTGCGTGTTTGAATTCTTCAGGGGTTGAGAACCAGAGTGTTTCCACTGTTTGATCCAACTTCGAAGTGGTGAACCCAGGTTTCATCTTGAGTTACTAATCTGCTGTGGAAATTGCTAAAGTCAGCCTGGAACTGATTCAGAAATGTTCTGCAAATTTCTACACTATTCAGCTTCTGTTCTGGTGATCCGCTCTTGCAGACAGCTTGCTCATCCCCAAGATCTCAGTTAAATCAGTATGAACCGAACCAGAACTAATACCTATGGACTTAGGTATCTATTGGGCAGTAAGACGTCTGTCATCCAAAATCATACGTTGAATGGCATCAACTTATTCATCATAAGTTGAAGAATTTGGATGACCTTAACGAGGATCATTTTCTCTGCCGTCCTTGCCTCGCTTCAATTCTAAGCCCACTTCTT
Source organism: Acanthosepion pharaonis (assembly GCA_903632075.3). NCBI lineage: Eukaryota > Metazoa > Mollusca > Cephalopoda > Sepiida > Sepiidae > Acanthosepion > Acanthosepion pharaonis. Next base: position 2,958,250 of record CAHIKZ030000746.1, on the reverse strand, counting down.
CGGAGATGCATAGGAAGGAGAGTCCTCAACAGCTCTTTGTACTATGTCCTCATGGATTTCCTTGGGTGCCATACGTTTCTTTTACAGATACTTTACGTCTCGTTGATCTTCTGTTTTGTCCATTTGTATGGGGCTCATCTGAAAAGAAATTATGACAGATATCTAAATTCGTTTTTCCAGTTTTATAAGAAGTGTTAGTGTGCTTGTCAAAAATCTTTACCTCTGGCGCTTCTTTCTGTGTGAGGCTTAGAACAATTTGAACGACTCCTGTAAGATTAAAGACGGACAGAAACAGAAGTAGAGACAAATATAAAGACTATATAAAAAAAGAGAGAGACTATATAAAAAAATCAATTGGAATTTGTCTAAGACTATCTAGGTAAGCTAATAACGCTAAGAGAAATATAATAACGTAAATTATATACAAAAAATGATATGATAAAAAAAATCAATTTGCAAATATTCTTAAAACTTCAAGTGTATAATAAACGTGTATTGTCACATAGGGGCGAATCTACTATGAAAATAATAAAGATTAGGCTTCAGAGCCCCTAATCCCAAAGGATCCCGGAACAATGTTTTAATGAGTGCACCAATGTTTTTTTAAAGTGTTTCTTATTAAAATATTTAAAATATTTCTTTGTGGCAAAAGGCTTCCAAAGGAGAATCAAGCTGAACGGAAATAATAAAAAGAATCCTTGTAATAATATCTATCTTTTTTTCTATTAACAAGCAATTTAGATACATTGATTAACTTTCTCATACATTGCAAAATAATGTAAATTATATACAAACAATGATATATATATATAAAAAAAAATTTGCAAATATCCTTAAAACTTCAAGTGTATAATAAACGTATATTGTCAGATAGAGGTGAATCTACGATGAAAATAATAAAGCTTAGGCTTCAGTTCCCCTAATCCCAAAGGACCCCTGAACAATTTTTTAATGAGTGCACCAATGTTTTTTTTTAAAGTGTTTCTTATTAAAATAAAGCCGTTTTAGCTAATTTTAAACGGTATTTTATTCGTGTACCTGTCCGCGTATTCGAGAAAAGCTAATACAGAAAATGTGCCTACAGGAAGGATTCGAACTGGCGTCCAACTGTTGCAGGAGAAACCACTGTCTGATCTGACGTGCTTTTACGGCTCGGTTTCGAAAAGCTGCTCAATATAGTGAGTCTCTATTTTGCCTTTAAAGCACGCTAACTCGTTCATATTTCCCCGGAACGCATATCTGCACCGTTTCTCATCCGAAACGTAAACAAATGAATTTCTAAAGAATTAATAGATTTTATTTTTTTTAATCCGATATATTTTAAAATTCTTATCTACTGTAACTGAATTTTCTGTTTGGCTCGTTGATGTATTCTTCAGCTCATGAAGTACCGGAACAATCTAGTTCGAGATAGTGTGCGAAATTGCCTGTTTAAACTCTTACGTTATTGTTATTATAATGATTGCCTTGCCTTTTGCTGCAGGTGTTTTTTTTTTTTTTTTTTTTTTTTAGCTGCTAATACGCGTTGTATATCATATAGAAACACGCGGATGCTGGCATATTATCCGAACGCATTTCTTTACAGTCAGTCAATGATGTCCAACAGCGACATTGATCGAGAAGCAAGACTAAATTTCTGAATAAATTACTATTCAACATTTTACGCAAACACAAAGCCGAATTGATCGGAGTTAAAGATAAGAATTAATATGATAGAGCGTGGCGGAGGAAGACGAGTGAACGCGCTGTAAAGAAAAATAGGTAAGAAAAAGGTGGCAGGCACCGAATTCTGAAATAGAAGAATCTGAGGTGTCAGCGTAATAGTGCCAGGGTTAGCGTGATAGCCAAGAAAGCCAGGCACGATTGGGTATTTCTTTTGCTAAGTAATTGGATAGAAGGATGATTTCGTGGCAATTAACGGTCGGTAGTGTTAGCAGCTGGGGATGCCCCCAGGTAGGAATATCAATCCGCAATCGCTTGCACTAATGACGTGCAACGGTGATGACACCGTTGGTGGCATTAAACCAAGTTGAAATTTCTTTACTTTTGTTGCGCCGACACAACAAATCCCGTAAATAAAGAAGGTTTCCAGTCTTGCCCTAGAAGCAAGCCGTATATGAGATGAGAAATGATTAATGGTTGAATAGTGCTCCGGAGACTGAGGGATATGGATGAGATTTTCCAAACACAGAGAAGATTAAATTGTAATCACGACGGATACGCTGAATATTTCTTTGTGGCAAAAGGCTTCCAAAGGAGAATCAAGCCGGACGGAAATAATAAAAAGAATCCTTGTAATAATATCTATCTTTTTTTCTATTAACAAGCAATTTAGATACATTGATTAACTTTCTCATACATTGCACCTGCTTACGTATATGACTTTATATAATGTTCTATTTGCTAAGCACAGTTTAGTTTGCCACAATACCACGAGTATGAATGATCATGTGTAGCAGTTACAACTAAATAATAATAATAATAATAGTAATAATAAAATTATAATGATAAGTTGTGGCTTATTTACTACTGATAATAATATTTTAAACAGAATGTATTGGTTACACAACGTCTATATTATCACACCGATTCACCTGCTATGTTTCTTCTAGTAGTTCAATTAAATTGTGTATCAACACCAAGAAGGGAAAAATTAATAACAAAAAAAAAAAAAATACTACATTTCATAATCTGTAAAAAAACGACGACCAATGCTGTAAACATTAACCGTAAACAAACAAACCAAATCAGGAGCAATACAGTCATATTTAGAAAGAAATATCCTGAATATATTTCATAACTGACAATAAAAGATAAAACTGTGATACAACACAAACGTCATCTAAAGACGCGATATATTAAAAGTGTGAAGAAGTCATATTTGATATACCACAAAATGCATATATTTACAGACAAGTTTACCAACAAAATTTCATTTTAGAATTATACTTATAGAAAAATATACTTAAAGCATTCCTGGCCTTCATATATATATATATATATATATATATATATATATATATATATATATATATATATATATTTAAAAATATGATTCCAAATCGCGACATAAGAAGTCCCATGTTTCAAAACAAGAGCCGAAAACTTAAATTATTTAAATTAAATTGAGTTAAAATAAGCTCTGTTCCATCTTCAAGCGAAATTTTTTTGGGAACAACGTGTTTCTGAAATTTACGTGTTTTAAAAATTGAAATCAAAATAAGTATCAGTATAGAGTTACTTTCATAGATGTCAAGTCAGGGAAAGGTAGGGGTGTCTAAATTTAGAACGGAAGATGTATTAACCCTCGTCTAGTTTGCATGTCTATGGAGATTTATTTATTTTTTTATTTTATTTTTTTATGAAAGGGATTTGTGCATATAAAAAAACTGTCGTAACGTTTGATTTTGGACGACTTCATAAAGGGTTATCTTTATTTAGGGTATTTAAACTATTTATTTCGGCTATGGATTATAAAGGGTGTTATATTGTATGCATGTTTTTAGTTAATTATTCAAACCATGAATCTGATGAGTGGGCTATGGATTAAACAAGTTGTTATATTGTATGCTAGTTTTTTAGCTAATAATTCAAACCAAAATCTGATGATGCCTACAAAAAAAACGTTAACTCGTGTCTATTGTTTAATAGATTATTATTATTTAGAAGCTTAATTATGTGCAATTTCTCATGAAGGCATAAAGGGCATGGGTCATCCCAAAAAAAAATTCGCTTGAAGATGGAACAGAGCTTATTTTAATTCAATTTAATTTAAATAATTATATTGAAGTTTTCGGCTCTTGTTTTGAAACATGGGACTTCTTATGTCGCGAGTTGGAATCATATTTTTAAATAAATAATTATATTTATGCTCTACTTTTGTATCGAGCACTATTTTTAAAAATAATAAAAAATACTAAGGGACTTTGGATTATTTACCTAACCAGTTCCTTCCTATTTTTCTATATATTTTCACATATATATATATATATATATATATATATATATATATATATATATATATATGTGTGTGTGTGTGTGTGTGTGCGTGTGTGTGTTATAGTGGAGACTCTGCACTTGAAATAAACACACAATTTTATTATTTATCAAACTGTGAGTATTACATTTATCAGCCTGCGCATCCGCATTTACCTTAGTAAAGAAAAATGAGTTTACTGGCAGAGATCGAAGCTGCGTCATGTTTTATGAGCAGAAAGCATCATTTGATCCGGTCACGGGGAAACCTGCAAAGAAAAAGCTTTGATTTCCTTCTTTAAACAAGTATATACTCGTCACCCGAAACCTTCATATCCGAAACGGAAACAAAACAATCTCTAAAGAACGAATGGATTCATTTTAAATGGATGTATTTTTTATTGTAATTAATTCAACACACGCACACACACAGACTCACACGCACACAAACACACGCACAAACACACACACATACACACACACAAACACACACACATACACATATATATATATATATATATATATATATATATATATATATATATATATATATACCAGTGTTATATATATATATATATATATGAAGAAAAATATATACGGAAAAAAACAAACAAAAATCCTTATATACAATTATGCTGTTTTAATGTTAATATGTCAATTATTACAACATGCCAAAATGCTTTTTGGCATGTTGTATTGATAATGTTATAATTTATGAATATGTCCTGAAGATGGTTTATTAGACCGAAACGTCCGACGTTGACATATTAACATTAAACAGCATAATTGTATATAAGGATTTTTGTGTGTTTTTTCCGTATATATTTTACTGTCGGATTTATATCCATATATTTGCTTACATATATATATATATATATAAATATAATCAACCCACCCTGGTGTATATATATACACCAGGGTGGGTTGATTTTAGACTTTTTTCTCAAATCAACTTTTGACAAATCTAGATAGTTAGGACATAATAAGCTAAAAACTGACAGCAAACTTTAAATTCCCCGCCTAAATACCTTTTGAGGAAATGCCTTCAAAAAAATTGAAAATGTGTTTAAAAAGCCATTCATTTTGCCATTATTTGATAGAAAAAGGTTATTATTTCAACTGTAAATCAGAAAAGTTTACTATTTTAACAAATAAACATTACATTGCATGAGAACTAATTCAATCCAAATATTTAAGTAACCATATCATCAAAATTTTCAGTGGTAGAGCCTTTACAATCAAAATAAGGTATTAGTTGCCAACATAAGATGTCTGCAAGAATGTGTCTGTCTTGCTTCAAATCCGTAAACTATATTAGAAGCCTCCAGAATCTGTCTATATTTCTGCGATGAGGTATTATGTGCATTATTTACATTATTCGGACTATTGTCCTCATCTTTGTCGCCATATTTATCACAACGTTTCGACCGTTGTACGCTCCGGCCTTCTTCTGATAAGTGACATCCATCAAACATGGCACGTGGAACTAGAACAGTCTACCCCAGTGAGTGAAATAAAGGGTTCAGTTCGAAATTCCAACCACCTGAAGAAGGCCGGGCAATGAAACGTTGTGATAAATATGGCGACAAAGATGAGGACAATAGTCCGAATAATGTAAATAATGTATTAGAAGCCTCATATATTAATTTCACTGCTCTTTCCCATCTCTGAGAATTGGAAGGAAAATCAGGCCACTCTAATTTTGCGTATATTTGTAAGAGACGCTTAAATTTTCATTTTCTGGAGATTTTTCATTGGCTGCATTTTCACAAATTCTATTCTATTGATTAATTCTGACCAATGCAAGGCTTCAAGGTTGATGGTTGGCATTTTATTCAACCTTTTCTTGAGTGGCTTCCTGAAAATGTAAAACATCAATTTCTATTTTATTTAAGCAATCCATGCCTATTCTGTTCCAATATTTAGTGAATAGAACTTTAAAAACTATCCAGATAAAGTAGTCCATTTTCATATATTATTTACCTAATGGACAGAACTATTTTGAGAGATATTTTCGCAGTTCTAATTCCTCTGATATCATCAGCAAATACGACACGTTCTCAGGTAACAGATAAAAATCATTATATTGGATGGTTTTGTATTTCTTCAGACACTTTCTTAATCCTTTGGCTCATACTGAATATAGACAGCTGCTAGTTGTGAAATTTGCTATCCTCAATCGCGAACCAGTTAACTTCACATATTTCAATAATGAATTTAATATGTTGGTAAAGCTTTTCATGGAGGTCTGAAGTGTATGCAGCTCTGAACCATACACACATTAACCTGGTTGCTAAAGTTAACTATCTTGCAGGCAGAGTCAACTTTACGTTTGGAAATCCCGAGGACATCCTCCAAAAGGAGCCTTTAGTCTTTACTTAGAACATCCGTTTTATCCATATTTTACGGTTTTGTCAAGAGAGCCACTGACTTTATAAATACTACTTGTGTATCACACAATTTATCTAGTGGGCCGGTAAAAGCAGTTGGGCTTCTTGTACTGTCAACATATTTACAAAACAACTCTGAATGATAGGTCATTTTAATATAATGAACAAGCAGTTGCATGGAATTTTCTATGGCGTTACTTCTCTAGTCCAGTTACAAGGCCTGCCTTTCATTCAGTATTTGTATTTGTGCTGTTCAGAAGAAAAGCCTTAAGGATGTCTATATTATTACAGGGGGTACGGTGGAGTAATGGAAAGCGGCTGGATTTGAGGAATCGGAGGGCCGAGTTCGAATTCCAATCGAATCCATTACATTCACTTACGTGCTAATACCCTTCGTAAGGGTGGAAATCCTCTTCTTCACCCCCCACCCCCCAGCTATGGGTAAATAGCAGGACAGACCGGGATTTATAGCCTTGGGTGGCAACTGGTCTACCGCAGAAATAAATGGCAACCTATTGCGGGAAAAAATCTGCCTCGAAAGATACATGATTGCCTAAGCGTGTATTACGCATGGGACATAACTGACTGATTCTATCAAATTCTTCCAAAACAAAAGCTTCTTCTCTTAGAATAATTACAGTGACACCTGTAGTTGGAACTATTCTATGCGTCAGGTATTTTCCAATCTCAGTTCCTGTCTCTTGAGTACATAGTATATGGTGTTCTGTGCTTCTGTCTATTTTTTAGTTTAATGTCATCATTTTCCCTTATAATTTCTTTATACAACAAAGTTTCTTTATTAAACTTGCCAACGTCTTAAAAGACAAGCTTTTTAATATCTTCAGTGTATCTTTCTTGTGTCATTACTTTCATTTTAGGCTTTTCTCTATCTATTTTTGACTTATCAGCTATAATGTAAATCAAAACCTAGGTTAAAAAGGCCCATAGCCTGTCATTCCAAGAGAAAAGGCATTAGCTCTTGCTAATGCCTTTTCCCTTGGAATGATCCAAAATTTCAGAACTAAAGCTATCGCTTAAAATAAATGAGGACATGTTTTTACTATTTATAAATGGTTTTACTGAACTCCCCGTGAAAAAATTCTTTTGGAAAGAAAAATAAACTAAAAAATAGTTTTAATTAATCTTAACCTACGATTTGAATACATCGATATAGTTTTTTTTTAAATAATCTATTTTAAAGTAAAATTTATAAAACATGTTATTACTTATAATACAATTATATTACTATTTATCTGTTTACCTTTTCCAGGAATTTAAAGAAATATTAAACCTCAATTTTAAATTGATTCATATTCACTATATTTCTTAGCATGGAATCATCCGGTCTGGTTATTTATTTTAGTTAACACCGCAACAATCTTCGAGATATTAATTAATTTGATTTTACGTTTCCTTGAATGGAATCGAAATTTTAACATAAAATATTTTGTGTGTGGTTTTATGATATCATGTCCTGGCAGTTTAGACTTGTCCAAGAGTCTGGTTTAAAATCGACTGCATATATATATATATATATATATATATATATATATATATATATATATATAATATAATATAGTCTTAAGGTGTACTATTATATTTATGGAATAAAGTGCTCAATATCAGAGATAGACCGTGTGTAAATATAAAAGTGAACATAGAAGTCAACACTTAGAGGCGACAGTCTGTTTCATGCTATATGCAATCGTCAGACCACATATGCTATTATTTTTCTCGGCTATTTATATATGTGCGGGTTAGCGGTGCATTGTGGGTATTCTAAGGCTATACAAACGAGTCTGTCCTGCTATTTACCCATAGCTGGAGGTAGAAGAGGAGGACTCATACGGTGAAGTAATGGATAGCGGCTTGTATTGAGGAATCGGAGGGAGCCGAGTTCATATATATATATATATATATATATATATATAGATAGATAGATAGATAGATAGATTGTGCGATGGGGAATTTGTCGTTATTTTATATTTTTAATTTCACCCATATGCGTTGTTTGTTTTTTATTTTGTCGACTGCCCAATATTTTAGGGTCGGTTCGGCACTGTCAGTGAGTAAAGTTGAACCATGTCGAAATTCAGTCCACGAGAAACTTGGGAACGACATACGGTACTGCTTTGCATTTCGGGAGCTCCAATGCAAACATTTCAGCGTGTTCGGTTGTCAGCCTGAAGACACTAGAGAGGATTCACAAAGTGATGAGTCTAATGATGATTACGAAGCTACGGCAGCTCGGGAAACCCATTCTTCAGGAAGAACAACTGATTACAACAATAACTTTTATGGGCCATATCTCTTCACAGACGCTGGCGATCATGTTCCTCCACAACTTCCTGTCTTTTGCAATTCTTAGTATATTGTCTTTAGCTATCTCTCTTAATCCCTATTCTACTCATCATTTACAGAAGCTAGCTAGGTAGGTAATGACCTGTTTTCCTCTGGCCCTCTTGGATTCAATATGTTCGGTGGGTGTATTTTCCAAGACCCTTTACTTCATTATGTGCCCGAGTAATTTCAACTATCTCTTTCTGATTCTCATTGTAGCGTACTAAACAGAGTCTGTCTTACGCATATCTATAAGTCTACCATTCGTCCGTGCTTAGAATATTGATACCACATATGGTCTGGTGTTCCTGCTTTTTATCTAAAGATCCTTGATGCTCTCCACTCCCCACCAAATAAAACAAAACAAATCAGCATTATTATTGGCACTGATCTGGCTTCGCGGCTGCAGTCACGTTCCGTAAGGTTACCTACATTTGCCTTCTCTTTAAATACCTTTCTTCGAATGAGCTCTTCGCCTAGACTCTTTGAATTTCATCGCAGTACTAGATTTGGCGACGTGGTTCCACCAATTTGCAGCCGAGATGGTTCAATATAATCGTAAATTCTATCCTAACAATTTCCTTCCTCGCAATTCTTGCTTGTGGGACTCTCTTCCGGATCCATGCTTTGCAACCAACTTTAATCTGCAAATATTTAAATGCAATATCAATGGCTGCCTGCCGTCCTCCCCATTGCTCTTTTTCTGTTCTCGCTGCTTAGCAATGTTCCTGTTTCTAACTCATCCACACCAGTAACGCTTTACGTCTATGTGGCTATACTGCCCTGCTTTGGGTGAACTTGATATTAAATATCTGTCTATATTTCTGAGATGAGGTATTATGTACACTATTTGCATTATTTGGGCTATTGTCATCATCTTTGTCGCCATATTTATCACAACGTTTCGACCGTTGTACGATCCGGCCTTCCTCAGGTTTTTTTTTTTTTTACCAGAGCTCATATTGCTTATTAATGCTTTTGTCTGGCACACCTTATTACTGGTTCTCATATTGTATTCATTTCTAATAAAAAACATGAAATGATAACAGCAAAAATTGCAATATGTGCACTGGTAAAAATGATTGATGAAGACAGTAATTTTATAAGTCTCAGTAATTCATGCACTGATGTTCTCAAGGACACGTAGCACAGTGGATAAAGGCGTTGGTTAGATCTAGTGACAGGACTCAAAGAATTTTGAGTTCAATACCTGGTTAAGGCAGTGGAGAACTTGGATAGAGGAATTAAGAGATGATAACTGATATTCATTAGGCACGTGGAACTAGAACGGTCTGCCACAGCGAGCGAAATAAAGGGTTCAGTTTGACATTCCGACCATCTAAGAAGGCCGGAGAGTATATCGACCGAAACGTATATGGCAACAAAAATGAGGACAATAGTCCGAATATTGTTGATAATAAGTAATAGTCTTCTTTTTTTTTATTCCATTTTCTCTCAAACTTCTTCGTTGCTCACGTGTATACCCGTCGTATTCTCAGCATTGTTTTGTAGAATCCCATTGCTGTTGTTTCAAGTTTGCTCTTCCTCAATGAGGAGATTGTCTCTCCTTCACTTCCATATAAAAGAACTGACATTGCGTAAGGGTTCGCTACTCTATTCAGCTGTAAGCTACGGAACATTTTTAAATCATTCTTCTTTTGTATACATTGTATACTTTGTTATTCTTTTCATTTTCAAGGCTTTTGGCACATTCTGCATTTTCTGCAAAATTAAATGAATTAATCGGAATTAAAACTCCAAAAAATGTTTTTACATTTAAAAAGAAACCATTTATGATTTTTTTCAGATCAAATAACATTGTGTATTCTATAATGACCAATAGACTTAATTGAACCATTTCTTTCCGTGTTGCGTCAACCATATTCCACTATCTGACAAAATGACAGGCTATAAATACGATACAATCGCTTTGATTCACTTTTTCTTCAGTTTTCCGTGAGAGAAAACAACAGACCCTCTAAATCTATACAGAAAAAGAAGTTTTTTTTTTATTGATCTATGATTCATTCTTAAGAACATAGATTTAATTAGTACAAGAAATTGCTATTATGGATATAAATGGAAAGTTTCTCATGTGAGTAATTATTTTATTTATTTATTTGCAATTATTTTATGATTCTCTAGAATTAAATTACACAGGACCTTTATCACAAACGAAGAAACAGATATGTCGTAATTGAAAAACCAAACTCACAGAGAAATGATATAATGAACGGCAACACGTGTTTTACTTGAATTCAGTCTTCTTTATGTAATATATTTTTCTCTTCTGTAAACAATTTCTAATTTAGAGAATAGAATAATTCAAGCCAGACGGACTACATAGGAGATATTTTCAGAACAGTTTCGCCTTCATTCATATCGTCCTGTTTTGTTTCATTTACTCAATATTGACTAATATTCGCCACCCCTAAAAAAGGCATAGGGGCCACCCAAATGAGTTGATAGGGGTTACTGAATATGGTCGTTGCGTGAGCGTCAAGAGTTAAGGGGAAAACCTTTTTTCGGATATATGGGAAAGATAATGTTTAACCCTAGACTCAGCTTAAGATTGTAGTGTCTATAAAAGCATCTAGCTGGGATGTTGTATGACGATAAACTATATCCGGTATAAAGGCCTAGAATTAATATATTAGAAGTTTTCAGGGGCAGGGAACCACTTCCTGTTGTTCCCAGGTACACCCTGGCCCGGGCTGATAGCACTTGTTATGATCCCAGCTGTAGACAAATATTCAAAAAACAAAACTCCAAAACACAATATAATTCTTGCTTTCTTGCCTTCAGTTCATCTTTGGTTTTACAAAGAGTTTTGTTGGTCTCACGTTCAACTGCGCCACACACACAATAATCAAGGGGTTGCAGTCTGGGGAAATAGGTGGCCGCCTGTAAGGGGTGATATAACCGCAGTAATTGTCTGAGAGCCATATCTGGATTCTCCAGTTTATGTGGCATGGTGATCAGTCCTGTTGCTGTACATGTGGTCTTCCAGCGGCCACTCTCTTGTTCCAGGGCAGCACAGTCCCTCGAGGCACTTGGTGTAGGTCTCCGTGTTGAGCCTGAGGCCTTGTGGGAAGACGAATCGAGGCATAATGCCACCATCACTAGTAATCAATCCAAACATTTTTGTAATCACCATTAGATTCATTCAACTCTTTCTGAAGCCTTTGCGCTATCCTCAAATTGACACCCGAACAAGCTGAAATGTTCGTATTGGAGCTTCCGGTGTGAATGCCAAGCAGTACAGTATGCCGATTCCAAATTTTTCGAAACGGCATGCTGTACTGCTTTTTCTTCTCCTCCAGCTATACATTAATCAGTAAAACTTGTATCACTAAACTATTATTATCTTTAAAAAAACATTCTTACTCTCTAAATATATATTTTTGGTTGTAAATAACTCACAAATGGGTGATAAGCCATAAAAACGAATCCATCGATCAAAAAAGCAATGTTTCCTGTTTGTTACACAGATAGATATTTATCAGGAGGTTTTGTCATAGATTTTGAATTTAAGGAAATCTTCCTGCGAATTCATATTTATTTTAAATCTGTATTTTCCTCTGTCGTCTCTTCAGATGTTGTTAGTATTGTTTCTGTTATGGGACCTTACCCATAATAACATAATGGACTGTTCCATACGTAATACATACTGCGCCTCAAGAGGAAGCAGTGAGTTCAGTCCGAAGTCGGGCGACCGGCTGATCGGTTGAACTCGGGAGGAACCCGAACGAGGCTACGCCGAAAGGCGGATTCTTTCGGGGAGGTAAACCGACCCTGAACCCGTTTATACGGGTTCAAAGGGCATATTTTTGGCCGAGGCCACGGGCTCGGAGATCCCACGTTAAACCGGCCTTGTGCTACATGATGCCCTCGTGGGGGAGTGATTAAATAATGTTCAGTCTGAAGTCTGGAGTGAGTCCGTCAGGAGTCAATCAGTCGAGTCAGAGGCAGTCCGAAACAGAGTCGCGTTCAGACAATTACTACTAAACCTGATTGTTCGTACTAACACTTTCTACTTCTCTTTATATATTCCTGTTTGTAATATATCTGTTTTATTCCATATCCGTGTTAGAATTCGTCTTTATTTGGTTCCAACTTGGACTATCACCCGGGGTACAAGGAACCGGAATATAACAGTTTCCAGACCAGCGACATTTTTACGGCGTAAATTTGCTAGGCCCACAACCAACGATATATATATATATATTTTTAATTCAGTTAATTTTTATTCTCTTAAATTCCTATTAAATCCTATCTGAGGAGAGAGGAAATAGATTCATACCATTCTAAATGTGTTTCTTCCAAAGAGAAAATATTGGCCTCTGTTGGAATTTGAATTCCGCACAAAAATCCCACGGTAGGTGTTGAAAATTATGGTTTCTTAAACAAGATTGAAGATTGTTACCATATAAGGTCTGGTGATTCTGCTACATATCTCGAAAATTCTCGACAAAATCCAAAGAAGAATCTGTAATGTTATAAGTCCTGACCTGGCATCTCGACATCCTTCACTTTCCTATGGCTATGAGTTGGCTTCACTCTCTGTCTTTTTTTTTTTTAAATAATTTCATACTAGTTCTTCTCATTATCCTCTCCTTCTTGGTAGCTCGACGGGGTGAATTTAAGCATAGTACTAGACTGGCTATTAGTTCTCATCGTTTTAATGTTAAACATTTTAGATGTAAGAGTAAGTTCTATTCTAATAGTTTATTTTCTTGCACTTTTAACCAGGGGAAATCATTTCCGATTACATGTTTCCTTGACACATTCAAATTATCGTCTTCGGTTTTCCTGAGTTGTTTATGAATCTCCGAGTCGCTCTACTTGTGAGAAAATACATTTATATATATATATATATATTAAAGACATTTTTTTTTTATAGATACAAGTATTTAAGTAAAATGCTCTGTTTATCATAAACAGTATTAAATAACATTTACCGGCCTGAATGTCCGAGAAATTTTCATAGAAAATATTCGTCCTTTGACGATTCGAACCTGCATCCTATACGGAACCGTCATTTACGCTGACGTGCCTTACCGTTCGGCTACAAAAGAATCCGTATAGGATGCATTTTCATGAAAATAGTTCCGGTAAATGTTATTTAAACGAATATCTGTCAAATACTTGTATCTAGAAAAAACAATAAAGATTTAAATTGTCTAATATATATAAATATATATATATATATATATATATATATATATATATATATATATATATATATATATATAATAGATAGATAGATATTTATGAAAGAGAGAGAGAGTGCTTTATCAAACTAAAAACAGAGCATAGATAGAACCGATTTAGATATGTAAAGAATTACTTAAATACTTGTATATCTTATGGGTATAAAAAAACAACTAGATTAAACATAAAAAAAAATGTCTTTAATAAATAAATTGTCGGAACGCAAACTTGTCCATTTCTTATTATATATATATATATATATATATATATATATATATATATATATATATATATATATGTGTGTGTGTGTGTGTGTGTGTGTGTGTGTGTGTGTGTGTGAAAGAGAGAGAGCGTGTGTGCGTGTGTGTGTGTGTATTGCAAACTAATTTAAACTCCTAGTAGCGATAGGCGTGAACGCAAACTTCAGGTCATGTACTTCGTTTGTTGCCTCGATTATTTGTATATACTGTTCAGTGGTGCATTATGGGTAGCAAGGTCTATTGCATTATTCTAATGGTTATTTGGTAAGCAGTAAGGGTTGTATTTCAAATTAATCTAGATGCTATTGAGTAGAAATAATTGTGAATTTTAAATGACCTAGATGCTGAATTGTTTATGAAACTCCGAGTCGCACTACATGTGTGTGTGTGTGTGTGTGTGTGTGTGTGTGTGTGTGTGTGTGTGTGTGTGTGTGTGTGTGTGTAATTGCAAACTGATTTAAACTCCCAGTAGTGACAGGCGTGAACGCAAACTTCAGGTCAGGTGCTTTGTTAGCTCGATTATTTATATATGCTGTTCAGTGGTGCATTATGGGTAGCAAGGTCTATTGTATTATTCTAATGGTTATTTGGTAAGCGGTAAGGGTTGTATTTCGAATTATTCTAGATGCTATTGAGTAGAAATAATTGTGAATCCGAATGCACTTATTTGTAACTATAATTACGCTGCATTTGTATAACTCTTTATTTCCTACTTATTCATTAATTATTTGTTGCTGATTAATATTGTTATATTCTCTTGAGTTATTTTATTCTCCTTTCTTCTTGTTAAAGTATTTTCATTCTTTTCCACTCACAGTATCCGCTCGCTTCTTAATTCCATTATCGCCTTCCTTGGCGTTATATAATTAAAAAAAATAGATTTATCCGGAGTGGAGTTGTTGGGCACAGATCCAACCGTTTTTGAATAGAGAATTGTTCTTCTCTTAGACTGCTGTTAACTCCTAGATCAGTGGAAGGAGGAAATGGATCCATACTATTCTAAGTAAATTAAATATCTATAAAATGTAAACGTGTCGTCCTCGGTAGGAATTTGAACTCGGCACGCTATTCCCAATTTACGAGCCATTAACAGCTTCGCTAGGTGCACATCCACGTAAGAATAAATATCGTCTTTTTAAAAAATTCGAAAGGAAAAAGAGTAAGATCCTTCTAAGAGGGATATTACTATGTAAGATTTTCAAATGACACACTTCAAAGGACATTAATATGCAGAAAAAGCTTATCTTCATTCGGGGTCTGTCAGTATTAGTACCCGTTCCATTGACCTTCATACTCACAATACATATCTCTTGCTTCGAGGACCGAAATCTCACATTTGCATTTCGTAGGATGAACCGTTAGAATTAGAGAGCAGTGTGATAAAACAAAAATCATGAATTAACCAATCAAAAAACTGCAACGTTTATCTTCACTTCGAACAGTCTGATTGCCCAGCCCACTAGCCACCCTCGCATTGTAGACAGCTGGTAGAGTTACAAGCCATACAAAGATAGACCTGTGGTCAGCATGATGACTTACAAGCGGTCAGTTGTTGACATTTAGACGGTTATCGTGAACGGTGGCGAATGTAATGCAGTTACTAAAGTTGATTGCCCTGCAAGTGGACTTACGACACCTTGTTTTATGCAAACGTATGTGCTATTAATTTACTCCGCAATGTTATCGTACGGCGTCAGGTCATTGAGGCCAGGCGTTATCTTTTCCGGGTCCGTTGCCAGCCAAATCCCCGCGAGTATACATCTAAATCATGGCAAAGCCAATTGACTGTTTGCGCATGCGTCGATGGCGCTCGGGACGGTAAACAAGCCAATAGTGCCTAATGTCCAGATACCATCGAATTATACGACATCCTCGGGTTATTTTTGCATTTGACGCCCGTCTCGTATCAGCACATAGGTACGTAGATAAGGCAAATGTGTTGCTAAGTGGCCCGCTAGATATCGACTCTCTTTCTCTCGCACTCCGGTTTAGTTCGCGTTCGCAGGATCACTTCCGGTTGAAGGACCATCATTGCGAATATCAATACCGCTATGGCTGTAATCTGTATTGATAGTGGCTTCAAGCTACATTTGGGACGCAAATAACATTGTAAACACCTTTTGTGCATTCGGTCGGTACATTTGTCGATGATTAAACGAGGTGAACGATACAGTTGACAAGTGCAAATGTGATCGGGCTTGATTAAACTCACCGATGTCTCCATTGAATGATACCAATTACGATTTGTCATGTATCTAACCGGTTAGCGTTGACGGCCATGACGAAAACAACGTTCGGCGATTTAGCAGTACGGGACAAAATTAAATTTATTCACCGGAATTACTAATTTCAATAAATATCTAAATAGTAAAAAAAAAACAGTTTTAATTTTTGAATGAAATGAAATTTTAAGAAGGAATTTTTCGTGTTGAATTTTTTTTTATTTCAAAATGGCGACCGAAAATCTAATACGAATAATGGCAGAAATATTTGATAAATTGAAAAAGAGATTTTTTTTTCGAAACAAAATAGAAAGGAACATTTTGAAAAAAAAAAGATTATAAGTTGTCGAATATTTCGCTCTATTTGAAAAGATATGGTCCAAATACATTAGGTAAACAAATGAAAAGAACTCAAAATTAAAAATACGATACAAGAAGAGTAAAAATTGTAAGAGGTGTGAGAAAAATGGTAAATTATGCCAGGAGAAGAATCTGGCGATATTGATGTTTCAATATCCAAGTTCTTTATAAGTGCAGAAAGTATGACAAAATGTCTACATTAAAGGAAAAGCCTATTTAATATCTACTATAGAACCTGAATGATATTCACTTCCGTATTAAAAACAAAAAAAAATTAAAAATCTAGATCTCCCTAATTAACGCATATATCACGTGCTAAGTAAGACAAAGACTGAACCTGGCCTGATGATCCTACAACTGTAGTTTGAAACTCTAGTAGCTTTTAATTTATTTCTTCTTATTTATTCCCCTTACATTTTTACGGTCTAATTCATAACTAGCACTTTTTATTACCAGCTTTGAGACAGTTGAATCATATCAACTGTAATGACAAAAGTACACAGGTGTAGGCTTAAAGAAAGCTTTAATCAACAGAGAATACAAGCTTCGCGTATAGAGTCCTTTTATAGTCCCAGTAAACAAAAATATATCTCTCAAAGAGGGTAGTAACAAAACAAGGGGATACCACTTTTGGATTATTCATGACATCAACTACTATAGTTTCGGCATTTGACGGAAATCATATTATCCTTTCAATACATATATATATATATATATATATATATATATATATATATATATATATATATATATATATATTAAAGACATTTTATGTTTAACGTTCTTTTTATAGATACAAGCATTTAAGTAAATGCTCTGTTTATAATAAACAGTATTAAATAACATTTACCGGCCTGAATGTCCGAGAAATTTTCATAGAAAATATTCGTCCTTTGACAGGATTCGAACCTGCGTCCTATACGGAACCGTCATTTACGCTGCCAACCGAACGATCCTTTGTGGCCGAGCGGTCAAGGCACGTCAGCGTAAATGACGGTTCCGTATAGGATGCAGGTTCGAATCCTGCCAAAGGACGAATATTTTCTATGAAAATTTCGACATTCAGGCCGGTAAATGTTATTTAAAAATTATAAACAGAGCATTTATAAATACTTGTATCTATAAAAGAACGTTTTATATATATATATATATATATATATATATATATATATATATATATATATATATTTACTTATCTGATTTCTTTACGCACGTGAACACATAAAAAAATTTCCTGTTTCAGAACTTTAAAATTGTCCCTCATCAGGCGATGTTAGATAAATTATGATGAAAATGGTTTACTTGGGAAATCAGAGAACAATCAGAGAGTTAAGAAGGAGTGGAAACAACAAACATTGCAAATTATGGGCATATCTTGATTAACCAATCAAAAGACAGATCAAAGCTATAATAGAAAAATGAAAAATAAAGTCAGAAGACAGGGACAGGTGGGTTATTAATTCCTGTCTAGATAAATTGACACATTAGA
>CAHIKZ030000746.1:2885000-2925000 GCA_903632075.3 Acanthosepion pharaonis | reverse complement strand
ACTCTCTAGATGTATAAAAAAAAAACGGAAAAATAATCACATATCCAAGAGGCGCTCATTGGTATTGACAAGGAAAAAAGAAAAAAAAAATCCAGTTTATAAAGATTCCTTCTATCGAATTAGATCACTTAAATCATCTTGAAATATAACTGCTACATCTTTTTGCAGTACGTCGAAAACCTAAAGTAATAATAAAAACGAAAGACAAATAATGGCGCCCATTAGAATAATGATGACCTGACTCTCTTGCACTTATTTTAAAAATAATTTTTGGCAGTAACAGTGATGATGAACTCTAATAGAAAAAAGTATAATCAAAGGAAAGAAAGTAATACAATGGACGAGAGATGAGTTTAAAGACGTTATGTGAGCATTCTACTATGCCGTACAAAATTCGTACATGAACCTTCAAAGAATACTATCATGAAAGACATATTAAATCTGAGCGAAGTTTCTGAACATCATACAAGATATGTGCAATTTATATTAGAAACTCGATAGACTTCTCTGGGTAATATAAGGCCACACTCAACAGAAGTATAGGTGTTTCCGTAGCAAGTAGGGTTTTATAGGGGACGGATTTGCTTACCCTAAGTTCAACTGGGGTTGAATTCTGACTCGTCTTTCTACTGTTTGCTAAGCAGCCAAAATGTATGGAGCACAGTTTATATTGTAAACTCAACAGACTTCTCTGGTAATATAGGGCCATATCCAGAGAAGTACAGGTGTTTCCGTAGCAAGTAGGGTTTTATAGGACGGAGTTGCTAACCATAAGTCTAACTGGGGTTGAATTCTAACTTGTGATTCTACTGTCTGGTTATCAGCCAAAGTCTATAGAGCACAGTCTGCCCTACTATTCCAACGAGCCATAAGACGAGATGGACTAATACCTTTCCATAGTTCCTGTACGAAAGCGAACGGAGGTACATTGGCTAAAATTCGAACACACAGTTGCGGCCAAAATGTTCACAACCGCATTGTTTTCGTCAGAAAAGTAGGTATAATTTTTTATCAAAGTTGTTTTATATTCTATAATTTTCACAGACAATAAATACAATATTAATTGTTATTCTCTGAGATTTTGGTGTAATTTGAGAGGATAATACAAAAGTTATGGATGATTTAGTGATTTACTGATCTCAAACGCCTGCCTGCTTTTGAAAATGCTGATACTGACTTGTTGTCATGCTTGACCGCCTTTGCCTGCTAGTTCTCTTTCTTACTGTCAAGCTTGATTCTTCTCGTCGTCGTTTCACTTAAAGGTTATAAAACTTCTTTTTTTTTTCTTTTGTTTAATGCCTTGGCTAAATTTTATGGTCCAGGTTAGGACCAAGGAAGAACAACCCGAACACAAGTGTAGAAATAACGAAGGTATATTACACGAAATATTAATACAAGATGTGGAAGGTGTTAGCATGACTGTCAGTCTGGTTTGGAGTGAACTACTATCGGCACGACTCGATTCGATATTTACTTGCACCCCACCTCCACGAGGGTTGCATGTGGCACAAGGCGAGTTTTACGTGGGTTTTCCGAGCTCGTAGGCTCGGCAAAAAAATGTCCGTAGAAACTGTAAAAACAGAATCGGGTTGGTCAACCTCTCCGAACGAGGCTCTACCATTCGGCGGAGCCTCGTCCGGGTTCCTCTCTGCTCAGAGGCAGAGAGTTCGACCGTCAAGCCGAGAAGCTCAGCTCGATTCGGTATCTAGCCATCCTCCCACGAGGGTTGCATGTGGCACAAGGCCGAGTTTACAAAAGAAACTGGCAAGCCACTACATTAATTTGCCTTGAATCTCACCATGAACTACAATTATAAAATGAGCTAACTGAATAAGTGATGGTGATGAAACGTGATTGATATTGACACATAAATAAACGGGACCAGGAGAAGACCGGATGGTATAAAGATTATGGCAAAGAAGGAAAAGCCCAGAAAGTTATACACTATCACCAATGCCACAGTACTCCTACATGATCTAGAAAATGTAACCAATAATGGTGATGCCTCTAAAACTGAATTCATAGGCTTCAACAAGTAAGACTCGATACAAATTATATCAGGTGAATCAATAAAATATGATTAATACTACGTACTAAATGAAATGCCGGCAATTGGATTATGGCAATACATTCTCTCGCAGTATTATTTCTTAATTAGTGTCAATATAATCCTGTGGACTATAGTTGAAACTAGCAGCATGGCCCGGCGTTGCCCGTGCTTGATTCAAAAATCGTACGACTCATACAGCAATCGCTATCACTTGATTAAAATATTTTTGCCCTTCCTTGCCTTTAAAGGAGTGCCCTTTTCCGTGCGTATGTTGCTACATGCCTTACTTCTTGCCTATCTCACACTGCGAATTTTTTCTAAGCTCTATACTAAATATTAAATCTGTTACGAAAAAGAACTAAACAAAATGAACACAAAACGATCAGCTTTAAAAAAAGGACTCGTAACTGGAAAAACCGAATGAAAAAAGAATGTTAACAACAAATACTTTTTCACACCCAACCCAGTTCTGCGGAATCAGAATCAACGTTGAGTTTAAGCAAGCGAATGAGCCAATTGGAGTAAAGCGCCATGCAGATTTAAATTTTTCCCACTTGTGACGAATGCAGCTATCGATTTTTTTTTTTTTTTGCATGCTAGTTAAAATTTGTGTCAGTCAGCTGTTGGCTCTCACGCTGGCCAATAGAATGTTCCTATCTATTCGTGGCAGCCAGCTATAGGCCCTCACTCTGGCCAGTACAATATGGCGAAAAGTACAAGAAAACTGCCGTAGAAGCATGAAAAAATCGATTGTTTCCACTATCGATGGGAGTTGGGAAATGCAAAGTCGGTCTTGGCCTTACCGGTAACTTGGAGCATGTGCATGCAAATTTTGGTGCAAATCCGTCGAAAAGTGCGGCCGTGCATTTCTTACACACACACACATGAACATCCTGCCTTTTATAGATAGAGTATGCATTCCAAGATAACTTGCCATAACATGCACCATTGCATGATGGATGCAGACGGTTTTTAATTTTTTTTTAATTGACCGAATTAATGGTGATAAAGACTTTATCCAATTTCACTTACCTTAGAATACAAAAACATCAGATATGAAAAAAAAATATTTATACACTACGTCTGCGTGGATGCTACTGATTTTTAACAGTAAGAGAAATTAGATGGGCAGTACTTAACACGAATTGAGCAAGCCGAGCTCAAACTTCAATCGAGTTTCTTTATATTTAGTTTAGTGTAGATGTCTTTATGAAATACCATTCCTTTCCAGCTATGGAGTAAATAGTACAGTAGTCTTCTGCCTTGCTTGGAAACCAGTCTAGGAGAAGGACAACTCAGAATTCAAAACCGGTATGTAGCCTCAGCGAAACATATAGCAGGCAGCGATGAACGTCTACAGTGACACTATGATAGCGATGCTGTCAATCTGATTGGATGAATGAGAAAACTAAATAAAATATTTATAGAAAAGGCACAGTGTAGCTACGTTATGGCGGTAGGAAATTGACTGAATCCGAAATGCCTAGTCAGAACCGATAACACTGCAGATTCTTCTTTGGATTCAAACTACTACTACTATTGCTACTACTAATAATAATGATCTTATGCTAAACCAGGTAGCGCTCTCGTGACGTCTTAATTGGAAGTGGAGGTATGTATATGCTTTGTTATCTGTCTATATCTCTGAGATGATGTATTATGATTATTTACATTATTTACATTATTTGAACTGTTATCCTCACCGTCATTGCCATATTCACAACGTTTCGGTCGTTGCACTCCCCGGCCTTCTTCAAGTGATTAGAATTTAGAATCGAACCCTTTATTTCGTTCACCGGGGTAGATTCGAAATTCCAATCACATGAAGAATGCTGAAAAAGTATTATGCTTTGTCTTGGTGAATTGATATATATATATATATATATATATATATATATATATATATATATATATATATATATAATTATTTATTTAAAAATTATAACATAAATATGTTATAAAATCACTACAAAATAGCCATTTTGTTTCAGCACCCTCGGTGTCTTATTAAGTGATGATGTTGAATATAAGATAAATCGTTTTAAAAGTTTTAAATTGATTAACGATCCTTCGCAAGGGGAAAACGTTGTTACAAAAGCTAGTATGACCAATCAAAATACAAGTATAGGAAAATTCAAAAAGCTTGATAACGAAGTCATGTTATAATAGCTATTCAGATCTGTAAAATAAGGGTAATATTAAAAAAGAATTTATTCTAGCCAATAATTATTAAATTATATGATAAAATTTGATATTAAAATTAAAAGTAAATTTACCCATTTTAAAATTCAAATTTAATCTCTATTAAGTTTAAAATTATAAAATTACAGAGGAGAAAAGAAAAAATACATATGTTATTCAATTTCTCATTAATTTTCTAATAATTTTATTTAGTCCAAGAATGTCTCTCTTTCTAGGTATTCTTTCTTCCATTGATTTTGTCTTGGTGAATTGACTACATTAAATATCCCGTTCGGTACCAAATATTTGATTGTCAGTTCCTTTAGTTTAAAGGATGAATTAGCTAAAATGATTTGGAAATCACATCTTGATAATAATAATAATAATAATAATAATAATAATAATAATAATAATAATAAAGTTCCTTCTTATTGATATATCAGTCCCTGCTGAATGTCTCTTTGAAGATATTCAAAAAGTTGTCAAAATACAAGGACCTTGAAATAGAAATCTCGAAAATGTGGCATATGGGAACATCAACAATCCCTGTTGTAGTTGGAGCCCTAGGACTGGTTGGAAAAGATTGCAGTAGACTAATTGAAGGGATTCCTGGAAGTCCATGCCTCAAGGAGATACAAAAAATTCTTCTGGCAAGTATAGCACACACTTTACGAAGGGCTTTATCTATGTAATTTTCTTTTTATTTTTTGTCAGTGGAAAGTGTCATGATGCCATCTCTAACCTTAGGTCCCTGGGCGGGACCCGGAAAGAAATGTGTAAACGCCAGAAATCAAAGAAAATAATCATAATAATCATAATAATAATAATAATAATAATAATAATAATAATAATGCCGCCTCTCACTTATGTCATATATTTTATGAAACTGTTGACCCCATAGTATCAGGATACCCATTCCTTGCAGAGGAAGAATACACCATTAGACAGGACACGCTAGGACAATACAGTCATTGTCATGTCTGCTCGATCTATGGTATTGAAGTCCCCGATACAGGATACAGGTAATCAGGCACTTAAAATTACTCTCTGGCAAGATGATACCACACACAATAATAAAAAATAATGCTCTGGGTTTGACTGGAAAAGCTTCCGACAGGCTCATTGAAGAGATTCCTGTTAGCTTATGCCTTAAGAAAATATAAAAAAGCGATCTTACTAAAACAGCACACACTTTACGAAGACCTATGTAGAATGTGCTATTTTTGGTTGTTTTCATTTGTTTTATGTTGTATCTGTCTATATTTCTGAGATGAGGTATTATGTATACTATTTACATTATTCGGACGATTGTCCTCATCTTTGTTGCCATATTTATCGCACCGTTTCGGCCGTTGTACGCTCCGGCCTTCTTCAGGTGGTTGGAATGTCGAACTGAAACCTTTATTTCGCTAAGCCTTCATCCACTGTGTCCTTAAGAACACATGGCATAGTGGATAAAGGCGTTGGTTAGATGCAGTGACAGGACCCAAAGTGTTGTATGTTCAATAACTGGTTAAGGCAGTGGAGACCTTGGAGAGAGGTATTAACAGGAGACAACTGATAACTGGCATCCATTAGACATGGTATGTGGTACTAAAACAGTCTACTCCAGCGAAATGGGAAATGAGCATACAGTCGAAGAAATAATAATAATAATAATAATAATAATAATAATAATCGACTATCGTCCGGTTGTCACCCCACCTCAGTTTTTGAACGGGACTAGAGGTTTATCCCTTATTTTCTGCTTAGGAATGGGTTTCCGGTTACTTGTGAAGTTGTTTTCATTCTCTTTCACTTCCCAGTAACCCCTTATATTTTAATGGCATCATTTCCTTGTTAAGGGTGAATTGGTTAAAAAAAATAGTGTGGTCCAATAGTTTGGTCAACTCAAAATGATAAACTGATTCATTTCTAAACCATGTTTGTGTTTATAAATAAAAGGAAAAAAAATGAATGAAAAACTGATAAAATATCCTTGTTTTTTTTAACTATATATCATTTATGTTTTTATTGTCCTCCTTGTTATTTTTTTTTCAGATTCTATAACTTGGAAATGCATTGTTCTTAGATTCGCCTTTAAAATATATATTTAAAAAAAAAGATGTCATTTAACTTTAACTTGGATTTGTAACTTTTCCATATTGTATGATGAGTTTTCCTTGCACTGACGGTTTTATATGTTTGTTTCAAAATAATTCCGAATAGGATTAATGATTAATTCGTATTCCCTCCCCAATGAATTCTCTCTTTTATCTTGCTACCTCCTCACCGATTTCCATCCATTTTCCTATTTTCTTTCATCATTGTTTTGCCCTTTTTACTCCACAGTTCTTCAGTCGACTCCTATATATTTGTTTATAAATGGTCTTGTTTGTTTGTGGGGATTTCTTGTTTTTTTTTTTTTTTGTTTTGTTTTTTTTTTGCGGTGGGGGGTGCATTTATTTTTATTAATTTTTCCTTCAATGCACAATAGATAATTTTGAGTTTGGACTTCTTTCTTTCTTTCTTTCTTTCTTTCTTTCTTTCTTTCTTTCTTTCTTTCTTTCTTTCGTTCGTTCGTTCTTCCTCCCTCCCCCACTCTCCCCCTTATCAATTTTCATATAATTTCATTTAGTCCAGTAATTCTTATGTTAGTCTCTCTCTTTCTGGGCCTTCCATTATTTTATCTTCTCGTCATTCATTTCCTTTTTTCTTTCTTGTCTTTCTTTCTTTCTTATTTCTTTCTTTCTTTCTTTTTCTTTCCTCTTCTTTCTTTTCTTTCTTTTTTCTTTTCTTTCTTTCTTTCTTTTCTTTCTTTTCTTTCTTTTTCTTTCTTTCTTTTTTTCTTTCTCCTTCTTTTTTTTTCTTTTTTCTTTTTTTTTCTTTCTTTCTTTTTTTTTTTCTGTCTTTCTTTCTTTCTTTCTTTCTTTCTTTCTTTTTCTTTTTCTTCTTTTTTTTTTCTTTCTTTTTTCTTTACTTTTTTTCTTTTTCCTTTCTTTTACCTTCTGTTTGTTTCTTTATTCCTTTCACAGCTAATTCTTTCTTTCTTCTTACATTCCTCTCTCTCTCTCTCTCTCTCTCTCTCTCTATATATATATATATATATATATATATATATATATATATATATAATTTTATCTAATAACTTTTATTTAGTCTAGAAATGTATCTGTCTGTCTCTCTATCTGGGCCTCCTTTCTTCCATTATTTCAGCTTCTCGTCGTCTTCATTCGTTTCTACCATATCTTCCCGTACTGCTACTTTCATCTTCCTGACTACCATTTTTTATTTCTTTCTTTCTTTCTTTCTTATTTTGCACATACTCCAAATTATTCATTGATTCCTCTCTTTCTTTTTTCTATTTCTTTCTTTTACTCAGCTTCTCATCATCTTTGTTTCATGGCTAACATTTCTTCAGCTATCCTTTCTTTCTTTCTTACTTTAAAATCTATTTTCGAATTATTTCTTGTATTCCTGTTTTGAAGCCTAAATTTTGTCATTGTTTTCGAACTACAATCCTCATTTTTTTTTCTGTTCTAACATTTTCTTCCCAAAGCCCCCAAACATTTTTACTTTAAACCAAAAAACAAAGGAACCCAGAAAAAAAAATCCTTTAAAAAAATCTCCCCTCCTAGCACTAAAGAAAATCTAACTTGTCTTGGCACAAAAATATCCTCTCTTCAGATGCACGAATGAGAAAGCTTGAAACACCTCCCTAAACATTCCATTCGAACATATTACAAACATTAGACGTAAGAAGCGAGCGTCATTCACAAAAGAAATTGATGAATGCTGAATTTGATTTTTCTCGCAAACTGATCTATCATTCCCTTATTATATTTAGTCACTGACGAAGAATTTGCACACAGCCTGCGTCCCCAAAGTCTACTTGTGTATACAAATACTTTATCATAAATCGTTTTGTGTCCGTTTATGAAATAACAAACCTCAGCTATCCAAGCAAGCTGTCAATACCATTGTTATTATCTCGATAATTGTACGATTTATGTATCAG
Organism: Acanthosepion pharaonis; assembly: GCA_903632075.3. NCBI lineage: Eukaryota > Metazoa > Mollusca > Cephalopoda > Sepiida > Sepiidae > Acanthosepion > Acanthosepion pharaonis. The sequence continues at coordinate 2,916,772 of CAHIKZ030000746.1, read as the reverse complement.
GGAAAAGGCCAAAGAAATTTGGGGTCGCTGACATTTCGTACGAAGATAGATTTTGTTTTCTTCTCGACATCATGAAAAATCATCAATACAATGTTTCACCAACAATTTTACAAGTACAAATCTCCACAGACATGGAGAAAACTTCCACAATTTGGATTTCTGAACAGAACTTTACAATTATTAATTTATTTTCAGTTTTGAACCATTTTATTTTTACTCTTCGACAGGAAAAACAAATATCGTGAAATCTGAAATAACGACAAGACTTGTACACATCTAGCACTCCCGGAATTCTTATAACATTGGCGTCGTCTTCAGCATTATGGACACGGGATATTTCACGACTTAACAGTGTACTATATATATATATATATATATATATATATATATATATATATATATATATATATATATAGAAAAAAATACTGAAAAAACAAACAAAAATCCTAATATGCGATTATGTTTAATGTCAGCATCGCCCACGTGATGACAACGTGATCATATTTAAACGGAACGCTGATCTTATAAAAGATTTCAGTTATCTGTTTGGATTGGTATTGCTTTAATGTCCATCGTCATTTTCATGTTGAATTGTATATGGTCTATGTTAATTATGTTTTATGAATATGTCCTGAAGATAGTCTATTAGACCGAAACGTCCGACGTTGACATTAAACATTAAAACAGCATAATCGCATATTAGAATTTTTGTTTGATTTTTCATTATATTTTTCTTCATACTGTCGGATCTATATCCATATATTTGTTTATATATATATATATATATATATATATATATATATATATATATATATATATATATATATAATTATTTATTCGAAAATTATAACATAAATATGCTATAAAATCACTACAAAAATAGCCATTGTGTTTCAACACTTCTGCTGTCTTATCAAGTGATGGTGATATATTTAAACAATGAAAATCTTGGTAATCCGTCTGGATAATTCCAAGGTGGATGAAATCCGGAGAGCTCAATGAGCGATACTATCAAACGTTAACAGAAAAATATTCAAAAAAATGAAAGATATATAAATCTATGTTTTTCCAGATTGGCCGCCATATGCTTACTTATATTAACTTTCTTAATTTCCCTCTCCAAATTTATATCCACCTTTATTTCCTTCGAGACTTTAATTCCATCTCATATTTCTTACATCTTTACTTCTCTTTTTCCTCTCTATATGGTTTCCTGTGAGATGACCTATTAAATAGGCCAGTTCCTGGTCCCTACGTCTCCCCTCCCTCCCTATTAATTATTGTAATAAAAATAAATTTAAAAGCATTCCTATCTCTCCCTTTCCTCTCTAATTTCGACGATGTCTGTCACGCTATCTCTTACCACTCTCTATATCACATTACATCAAATTAAAACTATCCATTAAAAGGGTATAAAGAATATATAATTATACATTTAAATTCATTTTTTCACCCTGGGATGTATGGTCTGATGAGCCAGAGAAGAAAAAAATCCCTGGGGAAATAAATTATAACCATTGACCCTTACAGTTGTCTGTTTTCATTAAATTATATATATATATATATATATATATATATATTAATTGATTTAAAATATCTTTTTTTCGCTACACAGTTCTAGCCATGTTTCAAAAATGGAAGCTGAAAGCGTCGAATTTAATTTTGTAATTAGATTAAAAACATTAGTTCCATTTCATCCTCAAGCGAATTTTAGACGTCCTTTTACAGTTAAAGTGGCTAGATGTAACCGTATGTTCTATGCTAAGAGTTTCTTCTATCGCACTTCTTGCTCGTGGAAATCTCTCCCAGCTTCTTGCTTCCCAGTCAACTCTGATCTTTAAAAATTAAATATAATGTCAACCTTTATCTACTGTCTTTTTGATTCTTCTTTCATTTTTATCGCATTTAATAGTGTTTTTTTTGTTTTGTTTTTTCATATTCTGTAACAATCCTTGCGTCTTACTGACTTCATTGCCTTGCCTGGGGTGAAATGATTTAAAAAAACAAAACAAACTAGTAATAATGCAATGAATTTAAAGAAGTTTTTTTTTTCTTCGTGATTATATATTTTTCATATATAACCTCCTTTTTCGAATTGATTTTTCCTACGTACTTGGAAGCTAGATGGTGTAATTTTTCAGCTTTCTTTATAACGTCTTCATTTTTTTACACAAAATAAGCTTAACCTATTAAAGGGTGGAATAGGCACCTCGGTAGATAATTCAGTCACCCGAAACCAAATGTTTGGTGTTATCAAAACGAACAGATGTAGGCATCTCAGAATTATCCGTTCTCAGTTGAGGTTATGATAATGGCAAGTCGAGTCAGCTGTTAGCTCTGACAACGAACAGATTTCAGATAAAGTAAAAGCAGCATTTCTAGAAGTTTCCGGAACTGTTATTTCTGATAAAATCTGTTTATATTTTTCTAAGTTTTTCCTACACTCAGCTGTTTCATAGCGCAAATATATACAGTGAACTAGAAGGCTGAACACACACACACACACACACACACACACACATAATATATATATATATATATATATATATATATATATATATATATATATATAATTATTTATTTATTCGAAAATTATAACACAAATATGTTATAAAATCATTACAAAAATATCCATTTTGTTTCAACACTTCTGGTGTCTTGTCAAGTGATGGTGTTGAATGTAGAATAAAGGGTTTTAAAAGGATCGAATCATTCAAACATCCCTCGCAGATTCTTTTTTAAATAATTTTATAATTTTAAACTTAATATAGATTAAATTTAAAATTTAAAATTAGTCATTTTTAATTTTTAATTTTATAGTATAATTTAATATTTATTAATTAGAATGAATAATATTTTAGTCTAACTCTAACAGTAAAGCATTAAATAATTATTATAACCAAAGTTCGTTGTCAAGTTTTTTGAATTCACATATACATGTATTTTGATTGGCCATTCCAGCGTTTCCCCTAACGAATAGTGTTTGATTGATTTGAACCTTTTAAAACACTTTATTCTACATTCAACACCATCACCTGATAAGACACCAGAAGTGTTGAGACAAAATAGCTATTTTGTAGTGATTTTATAACATGTTTATGTTAGAATTTTCGAATAAATAATTATATTTTCTCTACTCTGTATTGAGTGCTCTTTTTAAGACGAGTATTTTTTAGTTATTGCAATTTATTCCGCATACACCAATCTCTCTCTCTCTCTCTCTATATATATATATATATATATATATATATATATATATATATATATATATATATATATATATATATATAATGGTAAAATTATGAGATCAAAAGATTCCACTACTTTGGTTTCAACCTTTGTTATCTTCAGGCGATTCTGGTCAATTGATTTCCTAACGCTTTTTTTTTTTTTTTTTTTTTAAATTAATGAATGCCTTATATTATTTAAAAATAAATCGTTAGGAAATGAATTGACCAGAATCGCCGGGATATATCGAAAAGGTTGAAACCAAAGTAGGAAATCGGCTGATTTTCAAATTTTTATTGCTATAATCTCTACATGTTAAATTTTTCATACTACTGTTACCAGTTCTAATTCAGTTCTGAATATATATATATATATATATATATATATATATATATATATATAGTTGAGTATAACGATAAACTACATCCACATCCTTGGTAAGACAATAAACTACGTCCAACAGCAAGGCCTTTGATCAGGAGTTTTTGGGAGCGTCGAACCACCTCTTAATTGCTGGTGTTCGCAGGGGTGGTAGCACCTCTTAGGATCCCAGCTATGGGCAAATAGTTAACCCCCAAATTGGGATCAAAACACTATGAAAGTGTAAAAATAAGTGTTAATACCAGAAATAGTTTGTAAAAAATATTACCAGCAATACATTTAAAAAAAAAAAAGAAGATATTACCAGCAGTACATTTTTGGAAAAAATATTACCAGCAATAAAAATCTTGGCGGCATTAAATAACCCATTGAGGTTGTTATGCCGTAAAACTAAACAAACCAAAACATATATATATATATATATATATATATATATATATATATAGATAGATAGATAGATAGATAGATAGATAGATAAGTTGACTGATAAACTCCTACAAAAAAAAAAATTCTCAAATTGCCATATTAGTAAAAAAAAACGCACTCACTTAAATTTTCAAAAAACAAAACCAACCTTAGCGTTGCGACTGCACGCTCGAAAAGTGTGTATCCGTTATCAATAACACATTTCAAAAAACATATTTGGATTCGCATTATATTTTTTCATTTCTACCTAAATTTTACCAAAAGCAAAATGATTTCCATGCCTGAAGATGACTGACTGTACAGTCGAAAGTACTTGAGTATTTAAGAAAGACCTTATACAGCTTGAAATTTAAAAAAAGGATTATAACATTCATCGAGTGTTTAGTAGGTTAATGTATCTTTAAAATTTTGTTAACGAAGTGAATTCGCCATTTTATATCTTTAACTTTACTAATTTGCTTTTTGTATGAATGATTCATTGTAATATAAATTGAACTGCACCACATGTTTGATATAGATAAGTATATATGTATATAATAATAATAATAATAATAATAATAATAATATTGATGAATCACAACCAAACCGATGACTTAGAACAGCTGGCCTAAAATGACACTGCAGGTTTTATTATTGCTGTTCAAGACCACAAAACACAAGAAGTTTCTACGAAACGATTCAAAAGAAATACAGCATGTGACGTAATATAAAGAATACAAAATGCTGACACAAATAAGCAGGTGTATAGTAGGGCGTGCTGTAAAGATATCAGACAGACCAAGAGATGATTACTCTACTGATTGTGATGTTTCATTATTCGAATCCAAATTTATGAGGTCGATCGGCTCTAGAAGTTAAACAGTGCGCCAAAATATTATCTCTGTCTTTCAAAGATTATTCAACATTTTGGTTGACAAAATTCGAAATAATGTCATTCCTGAATCCGTTCGCCTTCTTCAATTCCACGTTTTTCAACTTCTCCCCCATATATTGTTGTCATCTCTTCCTTAGTTATTCTTCATCTGTATTTATTTATATTCCATTCTACTACTGGTGTTTCACTTTCCCTTTTAGTTAATATATGTATCCAGACACGCTGTTATGTCTGTATCTTTCATATTTGAATGATAAAAAAAACTTTGCATATTCTTACTTTAAATTATTTCCCATATATATAATGTTAATTTTAAATTTAAGAACGGTTCCCAAAATTCTAAAACCTAACGATAGTTTTACTTCTGTACTTACATTATTTATACGAGGGTCATTCAATAAATAGGGATAATTTTTCGGTATAAGGACTTCTAATACAGATAGAAGTTTACTTTTGTTTTAATTTTTCAACGTAGTCTCCCAGCACTGTCACACTCTTTTACCATCTGTGCACAAGCTTCCGTATTCCCTCAGCGTAAAAATCTTTGGGCTGATGTCTCAGCCAGTCGCTCACAAAACTTCATCGTCACTTTTAAAATTCGTGCCTCTCGTGAACGCTTTCAAGGGACCAAACAGGTGAAAGTCTGAAAGGGCAAGGTCTGGGCTGTAAGGGGGATGAGGGTTCCCAGCCCATCTCGTTGATGGTCTGCACCGTTTGGGCTGCTGTGTGAAGCCTTGCGTTGTCATGATGCAAGATGACTCCTTCTGACTGATGACCCCTGCGTTTGTTCTTTATGTCTTTCTTGACCTGCCTCGGCAGTCCACTGTCACCCTTTTGTCAGACTGAATGAGGTCATTGACTGATTCGATCACCTCAGGAGACCTCACTTCCGTAGGCCTCCCAGGCCTGTCTTCATCCTCAACACTGCTCCGTCCTTCTTTAAACAATTTAGCCCACTTGTAGACGTTTTTTTGGCTGAATCATGTGCCACCATACACAGTTTACATTCTCCTGTGAATTTCAACTGGTTTGCACCCTTCAGCAACCATAAACTTGATAACTGAGGGCTGTTCAATCCTGGAGCATGCTTCTTGGTCGGCCATCTTTGTTAATCGCCAAAACTCTCAAAGTTTTTTTTTAATCTGCAAAAGAAATTAAATCCATGTGAAAAAGAAGTAAAAGAAAAAATGTAAGCTTCTATCTATATTACAAGTCCTTATACCGAAAAATTCACCTTATTTATTGAATGACCCTCGTATTCAAACTATTGACCACGTCTTTGTCAAAGCGTTTCTGGCTGTGTGCCTTCCAGCCTTTCTCAGGTGTACATCGATCTGTGTAACCTACAGGGAATTTTGAGCTGAGCACTTTATTTAATCTACGAGGGTAGACTGTTCTCATTCTTCGAATCATGTGATATAGTTTGATTTTATTTAGCACTGTTCAGTTATTTCTCGTCCGTTTCAACTGAGGGCAAGTACACAGCCTAAGGATTGAACACACACACACACAAATATGACAAAACATTTTACTTTTGCGTATAAATATTTGTTCCAAAATAAAATCCTTGCATTTGCCTTGGTACATTCCATCCTGAGAACGAAACGCACCGGGACTAATTCAAGTTTTCCCTTTGGCTTTATTAATATCTTAACTATATGAGAATTTTACACACACACACACACACACATATATATATATATATATATATGTATACATGGTATTGACATTTGTAAAAACGTTCAGTAAATTATATTTCGAAAAATAATAACACACATATGCATACAGACACAACACATCTTTTCTTTATCCATCTGATGAAGCCATTAGAGGCGAAATACATTATCCGATATTACATTCTGAAACATATTTTCATGAACATTTTTACAAATGTCAATACCTTATATCTCTTTCGGGATTACATAGCCAAATTTATTACAAATGTGCCTGAACAGGCGCCTGCAACAGGGATTACATAGCCGCTTTAGTAGACGGCTATCCTCGGACACGAGTGGCTGCGCCATTTATATACACACACACACACAAACACGCACACAAACACGCATATATATATATATATGTGTGTGTGTGTTTACGTGTGTGTGTGTCTGTGTATGTATGTATGTAGTAAGTACAGGGTTCTACAAAAATGTACTCTTCAAATGACAATAAATGCAGTTTTTATTGACTTGCAAACAAGATTAATGGTAAAAACAAAGAAATATTAATATGTCTTTACTTACAAAGGATATCGACGGTGTAAAATAAATATTAAATTAAATTAAATGCATGGTTTTATATAGTGAAACTAGCGATGAAACCAAAAGTGAGTATATTTTTGGGAACATCATACCTTTTTCCAACACAGTATAAAAATGGCGCAAATATTTTTTTTTTTTAAATCCGAATTTGGCATTCCCTTCATGCCCCAAGATCAGTAGGGCTTGAGTTAATTATACCCACTCCTATCTGGAATGTTATCGTCCCCAAATCTTTCTTGATCTGATATTCACCCAAGAGCCAACCGGTTCTGGTAGACACTGCCAATCTTAAGTGTATATTGGTATTGTTGACATGAACTCTTTTGACTATTATTTATTTTAATTTTCTTGTATTCAAGTTGATTTCTTTTGTTTTAAATTTGTGCCGTCGTATTTCTGAATATTACTCTATATTTTTACTTCCTTCATTGTTTTAATTTTCTGTAAATACTTGCTTCATTACGTATATATATATATATATATATATATATATATATATAAAGGGAAGAGGTTATAGTAGTTCCAACGAGAGAAAAAAATGTATATTAAAAAAGGAGAAACCGCAAACGTTTTTGGTTGTAATGTGGATTTTATACAGAAAATATTCGTCCTCCGAAATTTTTCTGTGAAAATTTCTCGGACATTCAGGCCGGTAAATGTTGTTTAATACTGTTTATTATAAACAGAGCATTTACTTAAATATTTGTATCTATAAAAGAATGTTAAACATAAAATGTCTTAATATAATTGTCGGACTTTTTGTCCATTTCATAATGTGTGACGTCATATATATATATATATATATATATATATATCCATATATATATATGACTTGGTCGGCGGCTGATGAAGTCAGAGTATCGTTCACGTGCTAACTCACGTTGTATGTTAAAAATATATATATATATATATATATATATATATATATATATATATATATATATAAATGCTTACTTACTATTATTTATCAATACTGAAACATTGTTACCATTCCCCATTTCTTGATTGGTAATAGACATCAGAATTTAAATACTTAATATGAATTATTTCCCAATTTTTACGGCTTAATTGAAGTAGTCCGCTCCCCACAACTTCTCTGTCTGTTGAACATGAGTAGATGTTCATCCCCTGTTACCTGTTCAAGATATGGTTTACCGGTTCTCTATTAACAGGGCCTCAGTGGTTTACCTGTCTTATATCTTTGGTGATCAGAAAAACCAGCGGCTTTGACATTCCATTACGAAGCTACTGGTTTGGCAGTTTGTTGTCTGCTGCCTCCGACTGGTCGTTAGGAGCCCGAACACTTTGGTTGTGCTTAGAGGGCCATTTATTTCCGGTGGGCAACCCTGAGGTCACATTATGCCCTTCTCCCAGCTACTTGCTAACTTGTTTGTACCGACGACAGTAACAATTATGGTGGTATCTTTTTTCTCTCTCCTTAAAATATATCTCATGGAAATCCCAACAACAAGAAATATCACCAAACTAAACCAGCTAACAAAAAACCACTTAGCCTCCTCAATCATTCTTTCTCCAATATTCGCGGCATCCGACCAAATTTCTGCAGCGTAGAATTCTTTATCCTGGTACGGTCACCAGATATCTTTGCCCTTTATGAAATCAACTTGAATTCTTCAATTGCGACCAATAAATTCTTGGTTCCAGGGTATCTTCCTCTTTGCCGGAAAGATTCCAGCATTCACATGCATGACCTTGGTGTTTACATTTGGGGTAATCTGCCGATGAGCAGAGAGTTGTCTCACAAGATCGTTAACTAATCCTTCACGTGTTTCCGTCTTTCGCTACTAAACACTGTCATCTATCTTTTTTTCCTTTATCGCCCCTCTTCCCACGACTGCAGTATATTAGCCGCAATGGCTGATAATATAAAAAGGCAATTTCTCTCAACCCATCTGCGAATATCTTTATCTTCGTTGACTTTAATGCTTATCACGACACGTGGCTGAAACATTCTAAAGGCACTGATGTTGCCGGTATACAGACATTAAATTTTTCCATTGCCCAGTCGTAGAATGGTAGAATTTCTCAATCGTTTCCGTAGCCAAACTGGACAATATGCTTCTCTATTGGATCTATTTTTTCATCCTCCTCTCACCGCTCTTGCCAAGCTTCACAATACTCCCCACCCCGCCTTGGCAACTTGGACCACATTGTGTTAGCTATTGATATCTCTTCCCAAGCATCCCTTAAACGGGAACCCGTTGTCCATAAAACCTCTTTCCGCTACGAATACGCTGACTGGAACTTATTCGGGGATTTCCTTCATGACGCCCTTTTGACTGACATTTTCAACCCCCCAAATGAAAATTACACCACTGAGGTTTCTTCTTGGGTCAAAGCCGGCATGGAGGCTTACATCCTTTCTCAGAAATACCATGTGAAAGCGCAATCTTTTCCATGGTTTACACCAGCATGCCCGGCCGCAATAGCACCCAGGAACCATTTCCGGCTATACCAACGGTAGTGAACATATCGAAAGTCTTTGACAGAGTCTGACATTCAGGTCTTCTCGACAAGAATGTTGCATATCTATAAGTCTACCATTCGGCTTTTCTTAAAATATTGATGTCGTATATGCTACGGTGTCCCTACTATTGTCCTGGAGGTCCTCCATATGATTCAAAGAAGAATCAGCAATATTATTGGTCCTCATCTGGCGGCTCGGCTTCAATCACCTGCCCACCGCCGTAAGGTTGCCTCTCTGCGCTTTTTCATGGTAATTGTTTGAGCTTTTCGCTTTGGTATCTAGACTGTATGAATTTAAGGGCAACTGGCGGCAGAATCTCAAGCTAGATGTAGCCCTAATTTCGATGCTGATAATTTCTTCTCTCGAAGTTCTCGCTTGCGAAACACCCTCCCGCCTTTTTGCTTTCCAACAAACTTTAATCTGAAAAAATTTAAATGCACTCTCAATCGTTATCTATTGTTCTGTAGATTGCATTTTACTTTCTCCTCATTACTAATGTTTTTGTTCCTAATTCCTCCATAACCTGTAACCTCTTCCGTTCTTAAGGCTGTACTCCATACTTGGGGTGATACCGATTATATATATATATATATATATATATATATATATATATATATATATATATATATATATATGAATGTGATATAAACCAGATAGATAGATATTAGCAGTTGCATATACGTCAGTTATAGTGCATACACAGGTAAGCGAACAAATATATACTTAATTTAATATAAAGTGTAAAACAAAAGAGTGCTCAATCTGGTTAGACAGAGATAAAAAGTATATATTAATATATATATATATATATATATATATATATATATATATATATATATACGTTCAAAAGTCTATCAACTCATCAAGCACGAACAATTGTTATAGAATTTTTTTTTTTTTGCACTTCGAACTTAGGTATATGTATATTTATTAACATATATACATACATACATACATACATATATATATATATATATATATATATATATATATATATATATATATATATATATATATATGATGGACTCTTGTCAAATGAGAACTCTCTAAATAAAGAGTTGTTAAATTCTTTGAACATGTATGTGTCTTCCTAGGCCTGTAGGTGTTTTACAAACTTTCTGATAAACCTAACATATTGTTGACCCATATATATATACATATATGTATGTATTGGTGTGCATAGGTTTCTATGTACATGCCTTACGGTTCAGGTTAGACAATGACCTATTTATACGCGTGTATACGTATGAACGTTTGTGTGTCGTGCTAGATAAACCTCTATATGTAATTGTTTAAACTTTAAGAAAAAGACTATATAGATGTGTGTGGCTGGGGGCAATTTTAGTGTTTTCCCGAAACCCCCGGAACAGAATTCTGCAACTTGTTGACAGAAAGACAGCCAACTAATTGTAGATTACGAACACCATTAAACTTGTCGTTGTCGACCTGCAAACGTGCCTAATACAGTGTCAGCCGCTGATGGCAGCGAAATTCTAATTAGCAAATTGACATCGGCAAACTGTTAAAGCCACTCAATTAGCAACTTCTCTTGGCTTGTACGTGTTCATACATAGCCAGTCCTTGAGAATTGCCGATTGCTTCATTTGAAGGAAATCCCGTTTTGACGACAAGAAACTGCGACAGTGATAAAATCAATGAAGTTTATGATGTGTTGTAAAGCTTCTTTTTTTTTCGATGATATTACTAAATTTATGGGCAGTTTAGTTAACCGATAATAATGAGAGGAGGTTTTTATGCATACAAATCATCATTTTCGTGCATCAGGGAAATAACCGCAGTTATTGCTGACTGCATCTGATCACAATAGTAAGGAAATAATTAACTTTGCCACGCGGTTGTCACCAATTTACTTTTTCACATAACAATATATGCTTACTTTTTTTTTCTCATTTTTGACAATATATTTTTGTTGGTAAAGAAACGCAAAACGAAAACTAGGATTTCTTATAGCGCCAAACGTTACTTTAGTGGATACACTTTGTTTCAGTAGACGAGTTGTTTTTTTTGTTTTTTCAACAGTGGTAACTATGTCTATCAGTCTGTGAATTGCAGAGAATTCATAAAAAACTATAGTGGGCTTGAAACTGCGACCCACTTTGTCGGTGGATACCACCAGCTAATTGATTCATTGATTGGTTTGTTTTGCTTTGCTTTACGGTATATCAACCTCAATAGCTTATTTATTTATTTATTTATTTATTTCCATAGAATGTATAGCTGTTTGTTTTGCTGGCATTTTTCTTTTTAAAGTATTGCTGATAATCTTTCCCTCAAAAACTATCGCTGGTAATTTTTTTCTTTTTAAACAAAGTATTTCTGGTATTAAAACCTATTTTTACACAAGTTTGGGTGTTAACGATTTGCCCATATCTGGCACCCTAACAGGTGCTACCACCCCGGGTCAGGGTGGTCCTGGGAACACCAGTCATTAAGAGGTGGTTCCACGCTCCTCAAAACCTCCTGATCAGAGGCCTTGCTCTTGGACGTAGTTTATCGCCTTACCCAGGACGCGGATGTAGTTGATCGTCATACCCAGGACGATTGATTGATTGAATCATTTTTTTACGGCTTATCAGCTATCTTGAGTCTATTTAAAGCAATGTTATTGGCCCTGACCTGGCGTCTCCGCTTCGGTTTCTTTCCCACTACCTTAATGTAGCACCTTTTTGCATTTTCTATAAATATTTTCATGGTAATTGTCCTGATGAACTTTCCTTTATTGTACATTGTAAATACACATTGCGGGAAATTAAAACTATTAAATGGCGAACATTTAGCGACCGTACTCTGGCTAGATAATTTTTCTCCATCGTTCAAAGTACCTTATAAGCGCATCCTGTTGTACCGTTTTTATCTTTCTGCCGAAAGAACTACTCTATATGCTTTTTACACGAAGTTTGAGCATTTGATTTGTATGTTATCTTTCTTAACATAAAAGAGCATTACATATTTAAAAGTCTGTCATTCACCCATGCTTTGAATTTTGCTAAAATTGGTAAAATCCAAAAGAATAATCTGCAATATCATTGGTCATGACCTGGCATCTCGACTTCAGTCAGTTTCCTACTGTAGTAATGCAACTTCCTTGTAGCTTTTCTATAAATAATTTTATGGTAATTGTTCTGATGAACTCTCTTTTGTGGTACTTAAAATATGGATTTAAACGCAGTACTAGCTTGGCGGCAAGGTCCCATCATTTTACAGATGAATTGGCTAGATATAATGCGTAAGTTCTATGCTAACAGTTTCTTCTATCACACTTCTTACTTGTGGAACTCTCTTCCGGCTTCTTTATTTTTCAATGAAGTTTGATCTTCAAAATTAAGTGCAATGTTAATCATTATCTTCTGTCTTCGTAATTTCTGTACTTTTATTGTTTTCCCTCCTTAATAATGTTTTTTTTTTTTTTTTTCTGATGTCCTTTCACAAACAGTAACCAACTTCTGCATATTAATGACTTTGTTACCTTTCCGGGGCTGAAATGATTTAAAATGCACGCCACAAATTCCCTTCTTCAATATTAGAATAATTTACCAAAAAACATACCATCTTTTTTAAAAGACTTTTTTTTTTTTTGAGTACATAAACGATAATGATTCACCAAGTATTTCTTTTCTCTGTTACTTCTGGATGTAAATGCATTCTCTTCTGTGTCGTGCTACATAGACATCTATATATACTTGTTTAAACTTTCAGGAAAAGACTATATTTGATGCGTATGGCTAGTGGGCTTTATGCATGTGGCTGGTTAGTTTTTGCCAATTGAGTCCTGCTGAAAGCATGGGTTCGCATTTGATCACAGGAGTTAAGCAATATCGAACCCAATCAGTACAGCTTGGGAATACCGGGTAATGTAAGCAGCCTCCTGCAATTCGAAATATGTTTATGCTTAAAAATGTACAAGTTGTTGATAATCCGTCAAAAAGCAAATCAGTCGACCAGGCATTTCACAGAGCACTTTGTGTAGAGCAAATTCGTTTCAAGAGATTCATGGTAACTGCTCTGACGAGCTTTTCTCCCTGCTGCCCTACGAATAAATTTAAGTGTGCAACTAGATTGGTAACTAGGTCTAACAGTTTTACTCTTGAACTAGCTAGTGGCTTTTAATCTAACAATTATTTTTCTCGCACCTCGCATGCGTGGAACTCCCTTCTTGATTCGGGCTTTTATAGACGGAATCAAAGTTGAAGTGAGATTTTGAACTTCTTTGGAGTGAATTTCTTCAAAATTATCATTGCTGTTTTCTAAGCTGGACCAGAGGTACCTTTAGTCCAAATTAGCCCTCGTTTAAAAGTCTGCACGGAGTGCTGTAAGCAGAAACAGTTTCCTGTTGCTTTCTATTTGGAATTCAGTTTTTCTTCACTTAGACTGGTTGCCATTCAAGGCTATTCAGTCTACCATTCCATTTAAGCCATATCTGGAGGGACAACAAAGGGATTAATGCTTTTTCCAGTGGCATTAGTGCAAAAGTCAACGCAACAGACAAACCCGAAAATCGAACTCGGCTCGCTGATTACACTTTCGTCGTCGTTATCCGTTACACTACATACATATACTCCAGTTTTATGAACCTAAAACAAATGAACGCTCAAATGACAACTGTCAGCTTACTCAAATGCTATGTTTTCAAATAATGCTCCCTAAAAAAAAATCATAATGCTTTAATATAATGTCAACAAAAAAAAAAAAAAAAATAATGCGTGGCAAAAAGAAAAGATGGACATTTTTCCTATTGAGCCATGCTTAGCAAGCAATCATTTGCACAGAGCACTTTGTGGGGAACGAGATGCTAAAGTCAAGGAAAGTAACACTTTCCTTCAGCGTCCTATCTATGTTAAAGTTATAAGAATTTAGAAATAATAAAATTATTTTATCCTTAGGTAACACCTTAATTTTGTCATAATCTTTCTTGTGACTCTTAAAATCTGACGGAAACAAGTCAAACACATCCATTTATTTAGTCTCACTTCCTGGTTCCCTGCGCGTCTAATAGACGGGGTGGGTGGTTATTTTTGAGGAAATTTTCAAACACCGCCGAACTTAGTAAGGTGTCCCCGTTTATCAATTTCGCATTTGTTGTCCCTTTATATGATTATCGATCCCTTACTTTTATTATAACACACCATTTATTGCATATTTTAAAAAAAAACAAAAAACAAAAAAAAAAAAAAACAACTTCTTACCTAGTTATTAAGATCGTTCTCACGTGTATTCGACAAGAAAAGAAAAGGAAGTTAAAAATAACATTTAAAAGTTTTGCTGATAAAACAGTTCTCGATCCGGGGATATCTCTGGAGTGTCATGATTTTAAGGAAATATATAGTTTAGACTTGGACAAACAAACCAACATGATTCTCGCTCAGGTAAGCAATATTTTTAAAATCCGAATAAAAGGATTTATTCAATACACTGATAACAGCCATTGTATGTATCAAAAGAGAGTTTTGGTCATACAAATAGACTTGTAGAAAACTGAAACGATCTCTCATTTATATATTTTGTAAGTAAAGCATTAGCCCGCATTACATTTATGTTTTATGAATAATCTCACCACCAAAAACGACTTCTGATTTATCTTTAGATTCACGCCACTGTGTACAAGAAAAGGATTAGCCGAGATATCATTGTATGCGTGCGGCTAAGCTGAAAACCCCAGAGATGTTGAAGAGCTATAGAAAGATACGTGCATTGGCATCAAATACAGAGGCAGGTAAACAAATAGATTTATGAGTTCAGATATGATTAAAAGGAATACAAAAGACAAGTCCCGCCAAAAAACGGTGATACTTAATTCGCCTGAGTACCGTTTATTTGTTTTTAGTTTGTTTTTTTTTGGGGGGGGGTATTTTTTTAATAACAACAATGATTGGGACATTTAAAGACTACTGACAAAAGCGTATTTTATTCCATAGCTCTTCAAAAGAAATTCGACAATTCTGGGTATAAAATATATAAATATATTGTAAAATATAAAGAGTATTGTATCCCTTCTTTTCTCCCAAAATTTATAAGAAATCATATCCTATCACAGTTCATTATTATTATTATTATTATTATTAGTAGTAGTAGTAGTAGTAGTAGTAACTAGCCTAGAAGCTGCCCTTCGTGCCGCCTTTACGCTAGCTCCTGCGAAGGTCTTTTGGGGCTTCGGCCTTTTACCTTCAGCGTCCTGCCTATGTTAAAGTTATAAGAATTTAGAAATAATAAAATTATTTTATCTTTATATGACACCTTAATTTGGCATAATCTTTCTTCGTATACGCAAACGCTTTCCGTAGTTTCTTTGCCTTTATTTTAAGCGTAGTTTTCAAAATCACTATTCTTTATGGTCTAATCACATAAAGTCACATATAAGAAAACATTAGAGACTCCGAACGATGAAGTATTTCGAATACGTCACAGTACGCGTGCTAGAAAAATACTAAAAATATATATATGAGCAACGTACCGTGCCCCTCTTAAGTTTTAATTACGTTTAAATTAGACGATATCAATATCAGTTGCGACGAAGAGGGAAATTAAAGTGAAAACTTTAATAAAGAATTGTTTTTTTTTTACTTTTCCCTCTGTTCAGTATATAAATTTAATTTTAAATGAGTTATCCATTTAATTTTTAATCGCGTGTAACTACAGTAGTTACCATCTATTGCTCTATGATGTCTATGATTCGCTGATATAGAAAAACGGACAGACAGACGGACGGACAGCCACACTCACACTGCGCTTCATTTATATAGATAACTTAAGGAACAATATAGCATGATCGACTGCAATTTCAACAAATCATCCTGATGTACACATTCAGAAAAAAAATATTAAGAATCTACCAACCATTCAACGCTTAAACCGCCTGAAGATATTTGTCACATACAAATTATTTTCACACATCATATGATTTTAATTGGTGGTAAGAAGGTTATTTTCGTGTCACGTCTCATGTCTTAAGATAATAAACCGTTCACTGTGAGGGGCGAGATAATTTTTCTCTCCGGGAGCTATCTTGCATATCTATATGTCTACCATTCGTCCATACTTAGAATATTGCTGCCATATAAGGTACGGTGCCTCTGCTATTTATCTGGAGCTCTTTGGAAAGATCCAAAGAAGTATTATCATTATTATTGGTCATGATATGGCAACTTTTCCCCACGAAATATATTTAAAAACTTATGCTGAAAATTTTTTTTTATTTTATTTTTCTTTCTTCCTCTTTTAATATTAAAACCTTTTCCTTTTCTTTTTTTTTTCTTCTCCCTTTTCCTTTCGTCTGGATAAATTGACTCCATTTATTAAGAAAACGTCTGTCTAAAGAGATAAATATATTTTTGTATATTCCTAAAATAAATTATAACCAAATAGATGTTTAATTATCGTCTGGACTCATTATTATCTTGCTCTATTCTTATATTGAGCTCTCTTTGAATTAATGTCCACCTTAGAATTATCCATTTTCTGATTATCTATTGATATCATATATGTGTGTGTGTGTGTGTGTGTGTTTGCGTGTGTGCGTGTGTATACCATGAATATACCATTGTTTTTTGTACAGTTCCCACGAATTAAGCCTTCCTCACCAGTCGTGTATACTCTTTTTCTCTTGCCAATTTAGTTGATTTCAAATAGATTATGTTTGTGATTCTCCTGTATCATATCTATATTTATTTTTACATAATTGTTTTTGAGTTCCTTTCTTTTCCAGTTAAGAACATTCAGGTGTACTTATTAATGCAAAATTCTTAAGCATTTATTCCTTTAAGTTTCTATGGTTGTGGTTAGCTTTTCTATGTCCTGTCTTGATTTCAAGGCGATTTATAAAACCTTTATTTTGACAAGATTTCCCTGAACAAAAAGCGTCACCAAAAAGTGGATTTTATTTTAATCCAATCTACATTGGCAATCACAAATTGTCTTATATATTTAGTATTCGGTCGGATTCTCATCTAAATTTAAATCGTTCGTTTTTTTTTTGTTTTTTTTCGTACAATGTTTTTTTTTTTCGAAGATTCGTTGTTATTTAATAAATTCTTTATTGAACTTGCAGTTACTCAACTGTAGTAAGTCATTTCAAAGCGTTGGTAAAATTTGGGAAGATATGGTAATTAGTTACAGGGGAACATACGAGAAAGTACCTACTTTGGTAAACGTTTAAATACTTGTATTCTTCTTACTTGGCACAGAAAATAAACATATATAAACAAGATAGTCTTTGGCAACGAAAAAAGACCATATTTATTTTGAGATTCCTAGAAGAGAATGTTATCTAGATTCTAGTGCAATGTTTTTCATCCTTTTTAAGCAAATGAGAATATCACGGCACACTTAGCAAAATTTTTAAATGTTATGAAATAAAACCATAGATATTAAAAAAAAACAGAGACAAAACATGAACTTATTTTATTTCTGTTATATTCCGTGCTAAATTGAATATATACTTGAAAAACAAGGTGGATAGAATAAGTAAAGTTTTATTGTAAAAAAAAAAACAATACAATAAGAATAAAGATAACAGTTATGCACAAGGTCGTCGCAAGTCAATCCAGTAATGAATGCTACTATTGGAAGGTCGGTAGTTCTCGTGTAAGTCTGAGTCGTACTCAACAGATCCCACCTAGTAATATTTACCAAGATCCCCACGGGTTAGGATGTGGCACAAGGCCGGATTTAATGTAGGGTGATACGAGCCCGTAGACTCGGCCAAAAATTCCCCGTAAACCCAGCATAAACGAGTTCGTGTCTGTCTATCTCCCCGGACGAGACTCTGCCCTTTGGGATATCCTCGCCCGGGTTCCTTTCTGCTCGAAGGCAGTGTTCGACAACAGCTAGGAGCTGAATAACAGGTCCCAGCTAGTAATATTTACCAACTTACCCGCGGTGTAGGATGTGGCACTAGGCCGAATTTAATATAGGGCAATCCGAGCCCGTAGGCTCGGCCAAAATTCCCTGTAAAACCCGCATAAACGAGTTCGTGTCTGTCTACCTCCCTGGACGAGACTCTCTCTCTCTCTCTCTCTCTCTCTCTCTCTCTCTCTCTCTCTCTCTCTCTCTGGCATAGCCTCGTCCGGATTTCTCTCTTCCCGAAGACAGAGATTTCGACAGCACTGCTGGAACAGATTCCAGCTAGTCAATATTTACTAGCCCCCTCCCCTCACGAGAATAGATGTGGCACAAGGCCGAGTTTAACTTGGCTCATCCGATCCCGTAGGCTCGGCCAAAAATTACCCGTAGAACCCGCATAAACGGGTTTGCGTCTGTCTACCTACCCGGACGAGACTCTGCCCTTCGACATAGCCTCGTCAGTGTTCCTCTCTGCCCGAAGGCAGATGGTTCAACAGAACAGCTGGAACAGATCCCAGCTAGTCTCTGTAGTCCGTTGACTTACAGCTACTTATAGGTAGTTACTACCTATAGTGTAGTCACTCATGGGCGTGACATGTTATTCCATTACATCAATTTCAATCTAGCTATTTAGTGTGAAACCTGTGCCTGGTGTTTTTTCACGATTTCGTGACAATATTTCGTGTCATATTTAAAAGGATCGCTGGAAACACTAGTGTACCGCAGCCAGGCGGTTGAGAATCACTGTTCTTCTCCGTCCTCAATATTTCAACCTTACTCAGTGAAATGACATTTTATCTGGTATTTAGACAGATGGGTGTTTTGCAAAGTTATATTGAGCAACTGGCTCGATTGAATGACATACTGAAAAGAAGATAATTTTGTCTGGTCATGCAAATCAATGGGTGAATTTGCTACACGAAGATGCTCATGGAAGCAGGACGTCAACACCCTGTGTATTTTATAGTACTCACGACTTCAGCTATCGCACTATGAAATATACTTTGTCTATCAGCTGTTTTAAACCGGCTCAACGTATCAAAACATTTCTCAAATAACGAGCAAAATTGAAACCTTTATTTTGTGATGGAATACATGTACACATATAACAAAACTTTCACCCAAGCTTCCCACTGATCGGCTAATGATTGCCTCTACGTTGCCTTTCAGTTCTCCATCTCGTTGGAGTTTACCGAAAGCTGGAGAGATGTGCGCCGCATGTTTTCCACGATGAAAAGAACGCTACGCCGAGAAATAAGAACGTGAACATTCTTTTCCATATTACATATAATTGTTTTCGTAAGGGATTTGACTGCTTGTCTGGATGGATAAGTAGGTTATACTTGGGACAACTCTTGCTAAGCCAACACCTCGCCCACCTACTCATCCCGACGAAAGGCCGCTTCGGAACCACGACAAGAACACGGAAACGCCCGTCTCCCGGTAAAGGGGGAACTGCAATCTCACCGATCGCAAGCATGGCCGTTAATATAGACCAGCGCTCGGATATAACCTATTTCCGATTTTGTTGCCACTTGATCTACAAACTCGCACACCCACCGATTTATTTCCTGTTACTCTTTTGGTTAAAGTGAATGCCTCTTAGAACACCGACCTTCAAAAGAACCCGTCCGCTGGTCTATCAAACAGAAACACTTGAGACCCAGATAAAAATGCCTCTTCCCTTTCTATGTGGGTGTTCACAGTATCAGAAACACTTTTTAGTAAAAAATAAAAAAAAAAGTCGTAAGTTTATAAAACACTGAGAGATAGATTTTTTTTTTTACTCAATTCACCCCAAGCGAGGCGATAACGCTACTAAGACACAAGGAGGTTACTTAGAGTGAAAGAGAAAGGAAAGATTTTAGAAGTAACCGGAAACCCAATAATATTATAAATTTCAGATTTTAAATAGAGACGTTAGCAGGATACAGTCGAAGCAGATTTTATTAGGAAACTGAAACCCAATCCTAAACAGGAAACAAGAGATTAATCTCTATTCCTCTTCCAAAAATTTAGGGAGAAGTGTGAACTGGACGACGACCGACTAATGATACTAGGAATTTAGGAAAATATTTTGCCATTATTAAAAAAAGTTTCACCAGTCTAATCAGGAATATTATTATTATTATTATTATTATTATTATTATTATTATTATTAATAATAATAATTTTAATTGGAATCATCGATTTGATTGGAAAAGGTTCCGATAAACTCATTGAATCTCTGCCTTAAAATTACAAAAAATTGTACTCACGCTTTACGATGGACTTTATTTATGTAAAATGTGTGTGATCTTAGATTGCCTGTCTTTTTTTATTTTATGTTTTATTTTATTTTTATTTTTATTTATTTATTTTTTGCACAGTGGAAAATTTCATAACATTTTTGACCTTAATAATAATAATAATAATAATAATAATAAATGGTTACAAAATAAATAAGAAAATATTCAATCAGCTACTCTACATCGATGATCCCAAACTCTTTGCCAAAGACGACTATGAGTTGAAAGGCCTCCTCAATATTGTAAAATACTTCAGTGACGACATAGGTAGGGACTTCGGATTAGATAAATGTGCAAAAGTTACATTCAAGAAAGGTAGAATTACAGAAACACCCTTAATAGATTTAGATTTTGTCACAAAGATTAGGGAACTGGAGCCTGATGAAGCTTATAAGTACCTAAGAATTAGCGAAAGAGATGGCATACAACACCCCCAAATGAAGGAAAAAATAAGAAAAGTACTACAGACGTGTACATCTGGTACTAAATACTGAGATAAACTCAAAAAACAGAATATCAGCCATAAACACATTGGCTGTCCCTGTGGTGCAATACAACTTTAATGTCCTTAACTGGACCATAGCTGAAATTAAGCGAATGGACGCCAAAACGAGAAAGCTTCTCACTTGCTATCGCATGCATCATCCCAAAGCTGACGTTGATCGTCTGTATGTGTCCAGATCCGAAGGAGGCAGAGGATTATTTCAACTAGAACTGTCCTACAAAACTACAACAATTGGCTTTCAAAGATACTTGGAAAATACAGAATACTGGAAGATGGTATGCGTCAAGGAACATGAAAGTAGTAAGCGTCTTTACTCCGTAATGAAAGAAGCCAACAAATTCAAAATGGAGTTTCAAATGGGCGTAGAGATGCAACTACAGCACAATGCACCGGCTGAAATTGCAAAATACTTAAAAAATACAGCAAAGACGAATGCAACCGACCAGCTACAGAAGCGATGGCAAGATAAACCGCTTCAAGGTCAATACTCTGCCCGTACCAAACAAGCTGACGTAGACAAAACCTGTACCCATCAGTGGCTACGTAGTGCAGGGTTGAAAGCGGAAACTGAAGGTTTTATCCTTGCTGCGCAGGACCAATGCTTGCTAACTAGAAATTATCAAGCACATATACTAAAATATTGTGTCAGCCCCAAATGCAAATTCTGTGATAAATATCCAGAAACGATTGATCATCTTGTATCAGGTTGCACGATGTTGTCACCCACTGAATATAAAACCCGACATGACAGAGTGGGCCAATATCTGCACTGGAAAATCTGCAACTTCTACGGGAAGGAAACTGAAAGAAACTGGTATGAACACCACCCAGACCCGGTTACGGAGATAGGACCTGTTACAATTCTATGGGACTACACAATACACACTGACAGAACAATCAAGGCCAACCGCCCAGATATTGTTATTAAAGACCACAAACAAAAAACGGTGCCTCCTTATTGATATGGCAGTCCCTGCTGACTGCAAATGTATCTTTGAAGATATTCAAAAAGCTGTCAAAATACAAGGACCTTGAAATAGAAATCTCGAAAATGTGGCATATGGGAACATCAACAATCCCTGTTGTAGTTGGAGCCCTAGGATTGGTTGGAAAAAGATTGCAGTAGACTAATTGAAGGATTCCTTGAAGTCCATGCCTCAAGGAGATACCAAAAATTGTTCTGACAAGTACAGCCCACGCTTTTACGAAGGGATTTATCTATGTAATATATATATATATATATATATATATATATATTTTTTTTCTGTCAGTGGAAAGTGTCATGATGCCATTTCTAACCTTAGGTCCTAGGCGGGACCCGGAAAGAAATGTGTAAACGCCGGAAATCAAAGAAAATAATAATAATAATAATAATAATAATAATAATAATAATAATAATAATAATAATAATAATAATCATAATAATAATAATAATAATAATAATTATTTTTAAATTTCACAGCAAAGACAAACGAATGTAAATTTTTTTTTTTTTTTTTTTTTTTTTTTAACCAGCGTCATTCTCTTTGATTTCCAATCGTGTCTCTGTCTATTGTTGCTTGGCAACCCATTTAGGAGAAGGAAAACTCCGAACAACAACCCGCAACTCAAAGGTGTTAATCGTGCCGAGGAGTGAATGGCTACTGCGTTATGAGGTCGCGAACGATCCCCTACAGGCTTCGGAACCCTGTCTGTAAAAGACCGTTACTCAACGTGCCGGGCAACTTTGGGTGGACTTTTTGACCCGTGCGTCACTCGTGGGATTAATATGAAAATTAAAAAATAGAAACAAAACGTCAGGTATGGCTCTTCCAGTGGATAAACAGGGAGCCCGTCCTTCAGGAGGGAACCTACCTGAGGTCGAAAAAAATCTGCCATAGGAACAAACTCCTACACAAAGAATGATCTTCAGGTCCCCACAACCAGGATAATCCTAATGATGGTCCTGTAAATTCTCAGCTAGATCCATAACCGTAAATTTAAGGAAAGAAAAAATAAAATGGTCTCGTGGGGGAGTACAAAGTTGTTATGACTGCATTCCATGAAGCGTTACTCAAACCTCAGAAAAACATCACTCGCCAAACATATGACATTTGGCGAGAGAAGGTTGGGCAAACAATTAGAAAGTACATAGACAAAAAAATAAACTAGCCAATGTAAGAAGGGACATCATGAAATAACCGATTGACAGAGGCTGAAATTAATGAAATAAAAAGAATTGCAACAAGAATAGATGAACCAACAAAACATGAAAAAGGAACCGGAATCGGGAAAAAAAAAGTAATAACATCACACAAGCCTCAGGTCATAATGAAAAAAACCAAATAATACACACAAATCACTGTGAAGATAATGCTGAAAATTTAGAAATGTTGGAAAGGTATGATCTTAGTCAGTCACAAGACGGTAATAAAACGAGTTCAAAATTCATCGAACAGAATTATTTCACAGAAAACAAGATTAATATACAGGAAGCCAAGGATGAAATCATGAGCCATATAAGTCAGATACAGAATATTGCAATGGAGGAACGAGAACAACTCCCAAAATTACAACCAACAAAGCATAACCTCAAAACTATTAAGCTCTATAATGCAGCACTCAAATTGATTCTGGATGAAGAAGACACTCATATAAATCTCAATGAAGCAATATATGCATCAGCAATAGCAGCAACAAATAAACTGAACATCAAAGTAAAAAAAGGCAGTCTCACAGACATGAAGATCCACCTTGGAAAAGAAAATAGAAAAAAAATTGAACACCTTAGAAGTGAATTATCAGTACTCGATGAACTAGCAAAGAGGAGTAAATGTAAGAACTAGAAAAGGCAGAAGAGTCGAAAAGAAAATACAATATCAGGAATGAAAATGAAGTCCTATCAACTAAAGAAAAAAATAAAACAAACAATACAACTGAAGGCTCAAAAGAATAAGACGCTACGAGAAAAGATCAAGATTCTATAGACAGAACAAGATCTTTCAAACCGATGCAAAGAAATTTTACAGGGAAATAGGTAAACAAAGAATTGAAGTGACAGTCCCCCTAAAATGGAAGAAGTTATACAGTTCTGGGGGAAAAATATGGGCTTGCCCTAAAAGAACACAACGAAGAGGCAGATTGGATTGCGCAAGAGTTAGAACGAATGAAAAATAAACCAGAACAGACATGGGCAGGGAATCACAGAAGAAGATGTTAAATGCACTGAAAAAAAAAGCACAACTGAAATCTCCAGGAATAGATAAAATTCTAACTTCTGGCTATATTATTTTAAATACAGCACACAAAAAACTCGCCAAAGAACTTCAAGAAATGGTTACCGATCCAACTAAAATTCCTGCATGGATGACCAAAGGAGTTACCTTTCTTCTACCCAAAAATAGTGACACAAATATTCCGAAAACTATAGACCAATTACATGTCTTCAACAACATACAAACTGTTAACATCTATTTTAACAAAACAGACATATTTCTTCTTGGAAAGAAATGACATACTACCACTTGAACAAAAAAGGTGCAAACAGAGGCTGCTACGGATGTAAAGACCAATTACTTATTAATAGGATGATCCTGGAAAACTGCTTCCGTGGAAAAAAAAATCTTAGTATTGCCTGGATAGATTATCGTAAAGCATTCGATAGTGTACCACATTCCTGGATCTTAAAGTCTTTAAGTATGTACAAGGTATCACCTGTTATCATCAATTTCATCAAACAATGTATGTCGATATGGAAAACTACACTTTACCTCAATCATAAAAATGGAACCTATAAGTCTGACGAAATAAACATCAATAGAGGAATATTTCAAGGTGACTCTTTGTCTCCTTTATTATTTTGCATATCACTTATAGCATTAACCAGCCAACTTAACAAGACAGAATGCGGTTACAAAATAGCTCAAAAAAAAAAACCATCTATTTTACATGGATGACTTAAAATTGTATGCTAGGAATGACAATGAGCTGGAAGGTCTTCTGCAAACTGTAAAATGCTTCAGTGAAGACATTGAATGAAATTCAATTTGGATAAATGTGCTAAAGCTACAGTTTTACGAGGATCAAACAAACTTCCTCTATTAGTTTAGACCCTGCTGTAACAATAAAAGATTTAGAACAAGGAGAAGCTTTATAAGTACCTAGGTGTAAATGAGAGTGAAGGAATTCACCATAAGAAAATGAAAGAAATAGTGCGTAAAGAGTACTATAGAAGGGTACGACTGGTATTAAAAACTGAATTGAATTCTCAGAACAGAATTATGGCCATTAATAACCTTTTGCCATCCCAGTGGTCCAATATAGTTTCAACATCTTGAACTGGACTCTAAATGACATCAGACAAATGGATTCTAAAACAAGAAAGCTTCTTTCTAAGTATAAGATGCATCATCAAAAGGCTGATGTAGACCGTTCATACATACCCCGTAAAAGAAGGTGGAAGAGGTCTTATTCAGCTAGAATTGTCATACAAGACAACTATTGGCTTACTAACTTACATGGAAACAACAAATGACTGGATGATAAAATTAGTGAAACAACATGAAAACAGAAAGAAAAAATATTCAATAATAAAAAGAAGGCAGTAAATACAAACAACATTTACATTTAGTAGATTCTGTAGTAAATCAAAACAGAAGCCAAGAACCAACTATTGCAGCAAAAGATATGAAAAAAGAAAGCCAAGGATAAAGCCCTTGAACAGATGAAACAACGCTGGCAAGACAAACCTCTGCATGGCCAATATCCAGAACGTGCAAATAAACCCAATGTTGATAAAGTTAATACTCATCGATGGTTACGAGCATCTGGATTAAAGTCTGAAACTGAAGGCTTTATTCTTGCAGCGCAAGACCAGAGTCTTTTCACTAGGAATTTTCAGGCAAATATCATACATAATAATGTGGATCCAAAATGCAGGTTCTGTGACAAATACCAAGAAACAATAGACCATCTAATCTCAGGATGTTCTATACTTGCCCCAAATGAATATAAAAATCGTCACGATAAGTTGGGGCAATACTTACACTGGACAATGTGCAAACACTTTGGAAAATGTGTAAGCAAACACTGGTATGAACATCGGCCAGCGCCGGTTACAGAAATAGAAGATGTCACCATTCTATGGGATTATACCATCCACACAGACAGAAAAATTGAAGCAAATAGGCCGGACATTATTGTCAAAAAACCAGAAAGAAAAAACTTTGCCTACTAATTGATATGGCTTGTCCAGCGGATTGTAACAGAGCAACCAAGGAATTTGAAAAACTATCAAAATACAAAGACCTGGAAATTGAAATAGAAAAATGTGGAAATTGAAAACAAGAATAATACCAGTGGTAATAGGTGCACTTGGAATTATAAAAATGGAACAAAACAACACATTGAAAGAATCCTGGAAACCCCAACTTAAGAGACATACAGAAAATTGTCTTATTAAGTACAGCACACACACTAAGGAGAACTTTGTCTATGTAACGCTAGCAACTTCATCGGAGATAAAAAAAAAAAAAAAAAAATTAACATGAAATGTGGCCATAAAAAACACACCACGACCTGCCTTAGGTCTTTCCGCAGACTTGGTAGGTAGTGTGTCCATAGCAGAAATCGAATGATGATGATAATAATAATAATAATAATAATTTATAGGAAATAAAAATAGATCTAACAAGCATTGCCCATACGGTTCGAATACCTTTGTCCATTCCAATTCTATTTTTAATAGCTGTCTTTTGTTTAATTAAAAAGAAACAAAAGAAAATGGCTACCTTGTCTTGCCGCAGGTCATTGATTATGAGCCGGTATGTGATTACAAAACAAATGCAAGTCAAAAAGATTTTTATAATAATATTAATAAAAATAATACTGACAAGTACAGCCCACACTTTACGAAGGGCTTTATCTATGTATTTTTTTTTTTTTTTGTTAGTGGAAAGTGTCATGATGACCCGGAAAGTAATGTGTAAACGCCAGAAATCAAAGAAAATAAAAATAATAATAATAATAATAACAATAACAATGGCATAGTGTCATTTAGGAACATTACCTGCAAATGAAGTTGACAATATAACTGAATGTTATGCATTAAGGAAGGAAAAATTTTCAGTTAAACAATAAGGAACCATTACACTTCTATTAAAGAATACTGAACCTTCAGTTTCAACAGGTATACTGAAAGAGTTTACACAATTTACACTGTTCGGTCTGTTGTCTTCATATGTATTGTCATATTCACGTCGTTTCGGCCGTTGTACGCTCCGACCTTCTATAGGAAGGAAATTCGAACTGAACCCTTTATTTCGTCCACCGAGGTAGATTGTTCTAGTTTCACGTGCCATGCCTTTTTCTGGCTATCTCAGTTTCAGTTATTTTACCTTTAGTAATTCAATTCTTCAAGTTCAACCAACGCTACATTATTTTAAACAAAATCCCAGAAGTCTATGGACTCTGGAGATCGATGGATGTCGCAGAAATGTAGTCTAGGTTTCGTTGATTGTCGAATTATAACCAGCTGTTTCTTTTTTTTTTAAACTGTTTTTAAGAAAATAAGCACAATCAAAGTAACTTAACAATAACAAATTATCTTACCATTTACCGACACAACCACTGACACGAGTCCACACTGCCGTCCGTTAAACAGGGGAAGGGTAGAGAGTGAATGTACCGGGCAGACAGACACAATACCCTGACGCCATGGATGTACATTCAGTATAAAGCGAAACTTTTATTAACGAGTGTAAAATAATTTTCAGGTCAGGAGATTAAGCGTCAATTCTATTGACAGCTGTAATTCCCTGGCGAGCAGAGGCAAGACAGCCAGGCCGGCTGATAATCCCTCAAACATGATGGAATTTATTCCAGGATACCCAACACCAACCGACTCCTAGATCCTACCGATGGAAAAGGTGCCGCTGTCGTGGCGAGAGAGCTTTTAATTAAATTGGACTACATCTGGGTCATTAAATCGGTGGATGCTGGTATTGAGCCGACTAGGAGACCAGTCATGGAGAAATGATGGTTGCGTACTCACCCATAGTTAACCTGTCATACAATAGACACCCAACCTCATACACGGTTCTCTATTGTGTCGGTGAGATTTTTCGAGGGGCGCTTTTGCTCCGACATGAGAATCTAAGCCTGTGAATCCATGTTATTATAAGTATGCGCAACGCGCATGCGTGTTTGTGTGTTTCTTCGGCCATATTTATCACTCTCTTTCAGAGTATGTATTTGTAGATTGTAGTCTGCAATAAAGAACAGTGGGGGCGTAGGGCTGAAGAAGCGTGGATATGTTTGTGATTATAAGAATAACAGAGGATTGGGAAAGTGCTCCGCCAATTCAGCATTGAATTTTGTGATTGTACACGCACGCATGCACCAGTGGAGATTTTTGTCTATCCCCATACATGACAATTTGCGTTCGATTATAGATTAGCGCATAAAGTCAGACACGCGCCTTTACTAACGTTTATATAATATCTTTATATGTGCATGAGCATGTATAATGCTATTTAGCCTAACACACATTGATTAAAATCATCATTTCTTTTGATATAACTCACTGTCATATAAAAGTGGCCATGTTGCGCAAATATAAAATTTCCTTTTCTCTTATTGGATTTTGCCCTTTAAGCTATTTGCTGCAAGGCGAATGAAACTGTCCTTTTGTTAACTGCTACAAAATGGAGAAATATGCACTTGAAGTGAGATCATTGGTTATTGCGCTTCTCTGGCAGATCATTACTGCTGTAATGAACTCCAGCCACAATGGGCACTCTACAATTATTGATTTGTACCACACTAGACGAAGATTAATAAAAAGTCAATCGTCGCTTCGTTGTGGAATATCAGTAATCATCAATAACATTAGTACTGAGTTAAATTTGATCCCCAACAGGATTTTCACACTTGCATAGTTATACCGAACTTGTTTAATATAAGTAAAGGTAATTTCTCTCTGAATTTATAGAATGAGGAACTATTATTATTTACATGACGTTTACAGACCTCTGGAAAATACCCCACTATTTTTTTTTTTTTTTACTAATATAACAATTCATTTAATCCATTCTACCTTTGTCAAGTGCACCTTCCGTGTAGATTGATTCGTTTTTTAGCGCTTATCAACTCTTTGCAGGTTATTTAAAACCTAAAAATGCAAGTCTTACTAATTAACCCATAGCTGGGGGGAGAAGAGTCGGATTCGTAATTCTCCCAAGGATATTTACACTAAAGATTCCATTAAGACACCCGCCCAGCGAATCGACTGAACCTCTTAAGCTAAATGCAAATTATTAATCCCGACTTGACATCTCGGCTTCAGTCAATTTCCCACCACCACAACATAGCTTCCTGTGCCTAGATACCTAGACTTTATGAATTTAAGCAGAGTACAAGATTAGTAACAAGGTCTCTTCATTTTGCAGTCGAAATCGCTAGATATGACCGCAAGTTATATGTTGAGAGTTTCTTTTCACGCACTTCCCATTTGTTGAACTATCTTCAAAATTTTTGCATCCCAGTCAACTTTGAACTTCAAAGATTTAAATTCACCATCAATCGTTATCGACTCTTCTTAATTATGATCCCTTTTTTGCCCTCTCTCCTTAATAGTATATTATTCTCATATTCTCTAACAGTCAGTAACCCTTTGCATTTTAGTGGTTTTATTGCTTTGCTTTGGGGAAATTATTAAAAAAAAAAACATCCTTAATATTGTCAATGATAAAGAAGAATCCATATTTCATACTAGCCGTTACTTTTCAATTCTTTCTTAACTAAAGACGATATTAAGCGATACAGTTTTTCGCGAGGTCTGTGTACGCAGTTTCATATTTTCTGTCACCTTCTAGCAATTATTCCAATTTATCATTTAGAAATTACATATAGGGATTTAGTGATGCCATTTCTCTGCAGACACATAATCTACCATGTCAGACATTTCAACTTCATGATTTGGATATAGCTTTCCAAAGCCTACTCCAGTTCAACATTAGTCATAGGCTATTTATACTTTATTTTGTTTTTCACATGTTATATACCGGGTGTAACATCAACATTTTCCAAATCGTGTCACAACATAACTGCTTATCCCACAAAATGTTTAATATAAAAAACAAAAACAAAAGAAAAACACTAAATTGAGTTTCTTTTTCCAGATTTTCAGATAAGACGTTTAGCCAC
Organism: Acanthosepion pharaonis; assembly: GCA_903632075.3. Lineage (NCBI taxonomy): Eukaryota > Metazoa > Mollusca > Cephalopoda > Sepiida > Sepiidae > Acanthosepion > Acanthosepion pharaonis. The sequence goes on along the minus strand of CAHIKZ030000746.1, from coordinate 2,886,282 downwards.
CTTGACACCATTTGTCGTAAGAACCACTGAATAACCCTTTGAGTTATTCAGCTAGAAAGAGACGAGGTTAAAATTGATTTGTGCCAGCCCCACTATGTCTTCCCAACTGAGCAATGGTGAGAGGAAAAAGATCATTCAGGCCATCGGTAATGGTACCAACATTCATACTCTGGCTTCCATCTTGAAATTCCATTCAAGAACCATACAGAAAACGGTGAATAAGTTTAAAAAAGCGGCAAGAGTAGAGAGAAAAACCAGATCAGAAGATCACAAGAGGAAGATGAATCATCATTTCAACGTAGAGCTAAACAGATCAATTACAAAAGACCCAACTCAATCCATAAGATGTTTGGCACGGAAGAGAGGAGTTTCACCTATGACAGTCCAAAGAGCAGTGATAAAATTAAAAATCGTACGTGAAACATGTGAGGCAACATGGCAGAAAGTTAGATGGTTAGAGATATATACACAAACATACATCCACAATGCGAAGACACCTTGAATAAGTTGGAAAATTATAACTTAAGGGCAAATATATAAAGAATAATATATATATATATATATATATATAAAATATATATATATATATATATATATATAGTTTCATTATATATTTGGCAACCAATATCAATCACTAAAAAAAAAAAAAATCATACATACATATACGTACAAATACACACGAGATACATATCTATGATTCCATATGTACTTTACTATGATTAATTAATGATGAACATATCATTTTCGTTTACGATCGATTTCCTCTCAATTCTTCTGTTAACCTTGGAGAGTAATTATACATTCTTATTGCTAAAACTAGAGTCCAATAGTAATATCAACACCAAATATATAAACACAGAGACTTCCATTAACATACAGAAATCTTTAATCATTTCTAAGATACAACGTTCAATTCTTTATAAATGTTCAGTTTTGCTTTTACAAATTTTGACAATTTTATATATATATATCACCATATATATATATATATATATATATATATATATATATATATATATCTACATATTACCGCATTTCTTTACATATATACACACACACCCATGGGCTACGAACTTTCAAAGTGTTTCCGAAGAATAGTTTTCAATAACTGTGACTAGAGCAATTCTTGCTCTAGTCACAGATATTGTGCGTTGTTATGCTTTTTCCTTTGATCATTTCACACAAAACAAGGCAATAAAGCCAATAAGACGTATGAAGTCGAAGATTGTGAGAGACTTTGAGAAGAAATGACATTATTAAGGAAATAAAATATTAAAAGAAC
>CAHIKZ030000746.1:2875000-2877500 GCA_903632075.3 Acanthosepion pharaonis | reverse complement strand
GTGTTAACATTTCCCATGGAAATAGCGACAAAGCGTTGAAAGAAAGAAAGGAGTTGAAGAGTAGAAAATAATTCATCACCTACAAGGACGCGGAGACGGTTTTGGTCTCTATCGAGACTGGAAAAGGGAAGAATGTGCAGATCCTGCCCATATATAAGAGCAGTACCCCTTTTTAAGCCTGACCTGGCATTTGCGAAGTTAGAGGATAGTACAAAGAGTCAGGTATTTACAGAAGCGGTACAGTGAAGCGAGAATTTTTCCAGTATCTTTAGGGATGGATCGTATGTACGGGTTCTTCTTGAGGTATGGGTTGAGCTTAAGTCTTAATAGGGGCTCAAGACAAGAGACCTACCTGAGGGATCACTCGTTCATCACTACCGATGAAAGTTCTGGGTCCGATCGGCGTAAGATGACATATATCATATTTGCATGTATTTCCATTCGGGATATGAGCAAACTGACTTCTATTAAAAAAATATCATTAAAATATTTTAATACCAAAATATTTTTTCTGAAGTTAGGCAACGTTAAAAAGATTCTTCAGTATTTTTAATGTCGATTTTCTATCATTGTGTTTACTTACTTCACAAAAATGTTCACTTTCGCCAGAAAAAGTAAAATTAAATGAGTGATTCGTCAATCTATATATCTGAACAGTGCTACAGATTGGTTTAGTAGCATTGATATTGAATTGTTGAATTATTGAAATAAATATTGAAGGGACTAAGCAAAACTACAAGAAGACAGAGAGCATGGTCATCATTAAAAGGATGAGCCTGAAATGCAATTTGCAGGTCGGGAACACAAGAATCAAGCAGACGCGGAAGTTTAAATATCTGGGAAACGTTTTGACAGAGGACGGTAAGTGCGACATTGAGATCCGTAGTAAACCAGGAGAACGGGTTTACTTTAGGATGTTTAGAAACAATATGGCTTACTGGGAGCCTGGCACAGTAATTAACAGATTAGGAAATGTGATGTACACAGTACAAGGCGAGAAGTTTTCACATAGAAGACATATTGACCAAATACAAAAAAGACGGGTTGAGGAGCCAAGCTCGTCACCCACAGAAAACGACGATTCTATGGATGCAATCTTCGAAGCTTTGGAGATCCAAAGACCACAGGAAGACACAGAAATAAGGTCAAACATGAGAGAAAATTGACAGAACATCTGAATATCGACCATAAGAGAAAAAAATACTAACCCCCCCACTAAGGTGGGTGTTAAGGGGTGCACTCCTTTTTATACAAGTGGACTCGCCTAGTGTGTACTTGTACTGCTGCCGGTGAATACCCGGAAGAGAGAGAGTGAGAGTGTGAGGTAACCGCTTTGTAGGAGTCACAGTTGCGAGCACGTAAACTCAGAAGGAAGTCATACTTCGATACTGAATTTCCCAGACTGTATATATATATTATTATTGCTACTAACCGCATTTCTGGATCTACTAACCGTATTACCAATTGTATTATTACATCAATACATTTATTTGCTATATTTCATTCCTGCGTTTGTCATTCATTTGAGACCGGATTTCATCCCGGAATCCACAACACGTAGACGTATTGGGCTGGCCAAAACCTGCGCAGAGTATTGCGAGACAGGAGGATTTCTTTGGTAATGAAGAAAAGAATACTGAGCTGTTATCTCTCCTTTACGACGGCAAATGTTCGACGATGTCCTCAAAGATGAAGAAGAGACTCGAGGCGACGGAGATGTGGTTTTACAGAAGGATGATAAGGATATCATGGATCGAGTGTATGAACAATGACGAGGGCTTAGGATACAATAAAGGAAGAGGCTTATATATGACATCATGAAGAGGCAGATGAAGTTTCTGTGACGCATAATGATGAAGGAGTTTCTGGAGAATCTAATACTCACGGGTCGAATAGAAGGAGAGAGAGACAAGGAAAAAATCGCGTGAAATACCTGGTGGGCTTAAGCAAGTGTATGACAGAGCGTGGTCTGGGGGTGGTAGCAGAGGGAAAAAAATTGTTGAGAGCTGCAAGGGATAGAGGAAGATGGAGAGCCATGGTCACCTAACTCCTGAAAGGACATGGCACATAAAAAGAAAGAATGCCCGAACCAATTTTTTAATATATATATATATGTGAGCATATATTGATCTATTCCTGTTAGATTAAGTGCCAGTCAAAGTAAATATAAACATCCACGTGTACATATATAAGCATATACACACGCACATATACAGGTATGTGTAACAAATTCAGATACAAATACACGCAAATATACAGGTATGTGTAATAATTCAGATATAAATAAATATATATGTAAAGACAATGTTAATGAAAAAAATATATGACAAACAGAAAACGTTTCGTTCGTTGAGGAACTTTATCAAGTCAAAAATTTCCTCAAGTACAAAAATGTGTTGGCATAAAAGATTTTCTCTTATCTTAATACAGGCATGTATTAAAAAGACATTATATTTTATCAGGGTGTATCAAAACTATTTTCTTTTATTAATCAATTTTT
>CAHIKZ030000746.1:2860000-2867500 GCA_903632075.3 Acanthosepion pharaonis | reverse complement strand
TAGAAAAAATTCCGTAAGAATTTTTGCCGTTAACAATAAAATTTTAGGAAAAAAAATCCAGACGACATGCATTTAACGGATGTCAGAATTCGTTGAAAAATACATCCCTACCTTAAACATAACCCCTTTTCAAACGTAATTAATAACTGATACAACAAAAGTTAATAAAATGAACACGCGACCACCCCTTGTCTGGATGAATGCAATTATCTGTATTCCGGGAAAGTATAAATTATGATTTTTGCAGTGCCCTTAAACACAGTCAATTTAAAAATTGAGGATGAAATGGAACTAATGTCTTTAATTTAATTACAAAATTAAATTCGAAGATTTTAGCTTCCATTTTTGAAACATGGTTAGAACTGTGTAGCGAAAAAAAACATATTTTAAATCAGTACATTCATAATATTAATGCTCTGTAAATTTACATTGAGCACGCACTATTTTGTAAAAATAAAAATATCTATAAGAACACCGGATTATATATCTTACTGTTCTTTCTTTCTTTGTATATATATATATATATATATATATATATATATATATATATATATATATATATATATATATATATATATATATATATATATATATATATATGAATACGTGGTTGCGTATTTTAATTGACCTGATTTTTGCACCTAAAATCTCTTCATGTTATTTTTTATCTTTACTTATTTTTTCTCACATGTAATGAGCACTTTTTAACACTCCTGTTCCCTGGCCTGATTCAACTCTGACTATTAGCTTTATATATATATATATATATATATATATATATATATATATATATATATATATATATATATGCTACAGAGACATCTCCACTTTCCAAAATCAGTATTCTGATGTTTGGTCATTGTGACAGAGATTTTGGTAAGTGGGTCAGAGCAACATCATTTCAGCGCCCTTGTTATATATGTGTGTCTTTCTGTGTGTGCGAACATGAAAAAAAGCCTGCCCATAGAACCATACATTTTTCACTCTTCAAAGTGAAGAGATTTATTCACTGCACGTTAGGAAGAAAAAGGGTAAAACTAATTGGAATCGAACGATCTGTCTAAACATTTTGAACTTTTTTACTTTCTTTTTTTCAGAGGCATCAAGCGAAACCTAGGAAGAAGATTCGTACTTTGTTCTAGAGAAGAAATAATGGTAAACCAAGCACCCTACAGTTTCTGTGATAAAGTCATTACATAAAAATAGTTATCTCTGGGTTTTTTTTTTGTTATTTCTTTCATGAAGACGACAAACTGCATAAAATTAATTCAGAAACAATTTATTGCAATGGTTGAGACGGGAAATTATAAAAATTATATGTTGTGTAGATTTATAAATCTATTTATAGAAAAGTATATCGATATAACCAGAAAGACATATATATATATATATATATATATATATATATATATATATATATATATATATATATATATATATAGAAAATAATCACACATAAATTAATCAGTATTAATGCGATTATTGGCGACATCCATCGCTAGAAAACATAATATATGCATTAAAATCCTGTTCATCCATAGTTAAAATGCAGTTTTACGGATCCTTGTCCATCAAAACTTGCTGTCTGAAAAATTCAGTTTTTTTGATGGATAAAAACTAGTACTATGGATGAACAGGATTTTAATGCATATATTATGTTTTCTAGCTATGGATGTCGCCAATAATCGCATTAATACTTGATTAATTCTATGTGTGATTATTCCTTTGTATGTAAATCATATGCTGCCTAATATTTTATATATATATATATATATATATATATATATATATATATATAAGTATATAATTGGTATATACGGAATGAATTCCAATAACCAACAATTACTATTCTTAAAAGAGTCCTCAATACAAAGTAGAGCAGATATAATTATTATTTATAAAAAAATTATAACATAAGTATGTTATAAAATCACTACAAAAATAGCCATTTTGTTTCAACACACTCTGTGTCTTATCAAGTGATGATGTTGAAGATAAAATAAATGGTTTTAAAAGTTTCAGATTAATTAACGATCCTACACTAGGGGGGGAAACATTGTTACAAAAGCTAGAATAACCAATCAAAATTTAAAATATTAAATTTTATCATATAATTTTATAATTATTGGTTAGCATAAATTATTTTTAATATTACTCGTATTTTAAAGATCTGAATAGCTATTATAACATGATTTCGTTGTCAAGCTTTTGAATCTTTCTATACTTGGTTTTTGATTGGTGAGAGAGAGAGAGTGAGTGAGAGAGAGGGGGAGAGAAACAGAGAGAGATAAAAAGACATTTTTACTTCTTTAAATAAATACTTGTTGCAAAATAAAATCCTCAAATTTGCCTTGTGAAAGACTTCGGCTAAATTTTCCTTTTGTCTTTATTCAGATAGATAGATAGATAGATAGATATGAGCTCTCTGTCATAGATAGATAGATAGATAGATAGATAGATAGATAGATATGAACTCTCTGTCACAGATAGATAGCTAGCTAGCTAGCTAGCTAGATAGATAGATAGATAGATAGATAGATAGATAGATAGATAGATATGAACTCTCTGTCACAGATAGATAGATAGATAGATAGATAGATAGATAGATAGATAGATAGATAGATAGATATGAACTCTCTGTCACAGATAGATAGATAGATAGATAGATAGATAGATAGATATGAACTCTCTGTCATAGATAGATAGATAGATAGATAGCTAGCTCTCTGTCTAGATAGATAGATAGATAGATAGATAGATAGATAGATAGAATATGAACTCTCTGTCACAGATATAGATAGATAGATAGATAGATAGATAGATAGATAGATATGAATATGAACTCTCTGTCAGAGATAGATAGATAGATAGATAGATAGATAGATGAACTCTCTGTCACAGATAGATAGATAGATAGATAGATAGATAGATAGATAGATAGATAGATGAACTCTCTCTGTCATGATAGATAGATAGATAGATAGATAGATAGATAGATATGAACTCTCTGTCACAGATAGATAGATAGATAGATAGATAGATAGATAGATAGATAGATAGATATGAACTCTCTGTCACAGATAGATAGATAGATAGATAGATAGATAGATAGATAGATAGATAGATAGATAGATAGATAGATATAGATAGAAGATCTCTGTCACAGATAGATAGATAGATAGATAGATAGATAGATAGATAGATAGATGAACTCTCTGTCACAGATAGATAGATAGATAGATAGATAGATAGGTAGATACCGAATTCAGGGAATTTGAAAGTTTCCGTCTGTCAAGTTACTCAAAATGTCCTGTGTTTCCTTCGCAATAACTGACTCGGTCTTTTGAACATGATTAGAGGATTTATCCCTTGTTTTCCTCTTTAGGACTGGGTTTCAGGTTCCTTCTAAAGTCTTCTCATTTTCTTTCACTCCCAGTAACCACTTCCGTCTTAGTGGCATTATCGCCTTACTTGTTGTGAACTGATAAGAAAAAACAACTCCGCCAGTAAATACTGAAGCGTATTTTTGCATTTTCACCGATTGTGTAAGGGTCAAAAAGTGACAATTTGGAGTGCAGATTTCATTTCCCACTCGATTCTGTTTGCTCACTATTTCCCTTTGAAAAGGCAGAAATCCATCCTCCTACAGCTATGGGTTAAACAGTAGGTAATTCTCGGTTTTCTTGCTTTATGTTGTCAAACATTCAGCAGAAGAAGAAAGAAGTCTCAAATCTTAACCTACTCACGTTTACTACTGTTGTGGCTGTCTTACACACCCACTGGACCCACTATATATAAACAAAGTTTAGAATTATTTTATTCTTAGCCACCTGGTTTGACTAGTCCTCCCCATGTTGCTACTGAGCCTTTGTCTTTTGAGGCATTAATAAAGTAAATATTTGTATTTGGACATGTGATCTGTTTTAACGAGCAACCTGTTCGTACTTTGGAAAATGCATTAACACTGTCTTCCCCTAGCTGTAAGTTAAATCATACTTATTATTAAACCCAGGTTGTGTGTGTGTGTGTGTCTGTACGTTTATATATTGGATCGGATTTCCTACATTTTTCAACTGATTTCAACAAAACTTCACAGGACTACGTAAAATTACCTTGCGGTGATTCTGACAGCGCCAAAAATTGGAAAAACAGAATTGTTTTTGCACGAAATCAATTTGAAAACACGATTAAGAGGCATCGCGAGAATGAAAGGGGGACAACTCATATCGAGTTATACTTATAAAACCCAGGTTGTTTGTGTGTGTGTCTCTGTTCGTTTATATATGGGATCGGATTTCCTACATTTTTCAACCGATTTCAACAAAACTTCACTTTTTATTTTGGCAGGTAGTGTTTCTTATTGTCTTGCACACTTTTTTCTTTATTTTTACATTCAGAATACTTTAAAAATTCCATTTACAAAACAATTGTTTATAATAAAATTCTTTTCAATCGGTAGATTCATAACGATTGAAAACAATATTTTTGTTTGAGTTTGGGTTTGACCAATTCTTAAAAAAAAAAAAAAATAATAATTAAGACATGCGTGTCCGTCAACCTTAAAAAATAATCTTTGTCAATTTTACTTTTCAGTCTTTATGATGGTCGATACTATCTATCTCTCACTGTTACATTCCCGGGCAACGCCGGGCTCTACTGCTAGTAGTAGATAATTATAGGTTTTCTTGTTTAAGATGTCAAACATTCTACATGAAAGAAAACTAGGGTGAAATCAATTATCAGTGATCAGGATTTAAAGCAAGTATTGCTGACAGGATTATTATAAACATGATTTGGAATAAAACAACCTTTTTTTAATTCCTATATCTTTCGAATAATATTAAAATAGGAAACATCGTCCTTATTCCAGAATGTCTATATTTCTGTGTAAAAAAAAAAACAAAAAACAAAAAACAAAAACAAAACAAAACAGAAACGAAACAATGATATCACAGGAGATTAAAAAAATCAATATTCTATGTATTGTTTTCCACGAACTTGTTGCCATTTTAAAGTTTGTTGCTTATAAATTTCGATTTCATTTTTCATTCCTTACAGTTACCTTGTAAGAAGTCAATAAAATACTGACATAAAAAAATATTTTCTCTAATATATATTGTATATTTAGGCAGCAATCCTTCCTTTATGCATGTTTCATTAAAAACGACAGACTAGGTACTACGGTTAAGCTTTTTATCTAATTTTTCTTGTGTTCGAACAAGAGCTTTCTTTTCTGGACAAAGGGTGTGTAAGAACTGTCCAAATGTTTTATATTTCCGAGCGCTTTCGGCTATGCCTCAGCCATTATCAAGGATGATTCGATTTTTCAGCTTAATTGAGTGTGTGAGTTCTGTGTATGTCTTAGTGTGTGGTAAGGATGTTTTTAATTTCCGAATACGGTTAGCACATTGTGGCCTTGTTCGTAGTTAATATTGTTAAGAGTTGGCTTTTTCTTTTTTATTATTAAAGCTTCCATTATTTTTATTTTTTTTTTTTTGCAGGTGGATGCACTTAATATATTTGTGTTTTCTACTCGTATGTTTCTAATGGAGTCTGGTAAATTTGTGTGTGTGTTTAAATGGGTTCTAATGGAGCTGTGATCAGATAGGTGTAACGTAAGACGTCTGGATAAGCATGTGGTTGTGTAACCGATGAAACCGATATATATATATATATGTGTGTGTGTGTGTGTGTGTGTGTGTGTGTGTGTGTGTGTGTGTGTGTGTATAATTCTCTGACTTCTGTTAATTCGTCCTCCTATCACACACTCTAAAATAGCCATCTCGACAAAATCCAAAGACGGATATGCAATGTGATTGGTCCTGACCAAAAATACTGCTAATGGTGTTTAACATCAAGGAAGACGATTTAAAAAAATAAAATAATATGGAAGCTGTCAAATATATCGTCTCTCATTTTACTGGCTAACGGCCACATCACGTTGAAACCCCAGTTCTCGTATGATCCCGGAAGCTAAGTAACGTCAAGCCCGTTCAATACCTAAATGGTTCATCAATTATGCGTGATATACACCTAGGCGATCTTGTATCTTGTATCTGACGAGGCAGATTTTTTTTTCTCCATAGGTAGACCAGTTGCCATCCGATGCTACAGAACCCGGTCTGTCCTGTTATTTGCCCATAGGGGAGAAGAAGAGGATTCACACCTTTCCCGAGGGTATTAGCCCGTAAGTGAATGTAATGGATTCGACTGGAATTCGAACTCGGCTCTTCAATTCTCCAATCGGAAACGCTGTCCATTACTCTCCGAGATGCCAGATGCTATAAGCTTGAATGTGTTGGTTTTGTAATGGATAATGGCTCAAAATTGTTAATCGGAACGTCGAGGCCCGATTCCCGTTGACTTCGTTATATTCACTTACGTGCAAATATCCTTGGAAAAGGTAGGAATCCACACACCCCAGCTATGGGTTAAATATTAAAACTTTTATCACTAAAGTTTTATTATCTCAAAAGCACTTCTTACAATCTGAGTAAAATGTTGAAAAAATATGTTCTGGTTTTTAACTAACCCGCAGAGGGTTGATAAACCGTCGGAAACAAATCAATCAATCAATTAAAGGAAGCCATTTTTTTGGTCATTTATATATATATATATATATATATATATATATATATATATATATATATATATATATATATATATATATCTATTATAAATATATATATATATATATATATATATATATATATAAGACATTTTTTTATTCATACGTTCTTTTTTATAGATGCAAATATTTAAGTAAATGCTCTGCTGATAATAAACAGTATGGCACGGTGGAGTAATTGATAGCATCTTGAATTGAGGAATCGGAGAGCCGAGTTCCAATTCCAGTCGAATCCATTACATTCACTTACGGGCTAATACCCTTGGGAATCCTCTTCTTCTCCCTCCAGCTATGGGTAAATAGCAGGACAGATTGGGTTCGGTTCTATAGCCTTGGATGGCAACTGGTCTAGGAGAAGGAAAACTCTGTATTGAAAACCTGCGGATGGTCGTTTGGGGACCTTGTGGCACGTAGTACACCAGGTCTCTCTAATCGGACCTTCAAAAAATGTGAATAAAAAAAAGCCTGCACGAAACCTTCACCACTATAATCAAATCTCATGTGCTATACATGCGGGTTTGGGGACCGCTTGTGAATTCCAAATTCCCATAAAACTCCGATATTGGAGCCGGCTCAACCCACCCCGGGTGAATGCCGTTACAAGAACAAGAATAATAATAAACAGTATTACCGATATTTACCGGCCTGAATGTCCGGGAAATTTTCATAGAAAACATGCATCTTCCGACAGGAATCGAGCCTGTATCCTATACGGAACCGTCATATAGCCTGACGTGCTGTGCCGATTTAGCCACAGAAGAGCGTTTCTGTTAGTAAGGTCGATTTTACTGTTTTTAAAATACAATTCTCCATTATTTTCTCTCATACTTTCATATCTGCTCGATGCGTATCCAAATATAAACAAATGACGT